>DWEE01002554.1:0-11448 GCA_018245755.1 Parelbella macleannani
CATTATTACATTTAACGCTAAGTGGCAAACCGAGATATGTAGTCAAATAAAAGTTTTTAAAAAACGAGATATGAACGCGAAGCAAAGATATGTCCTTCCTAATGTACATACATATAATATATTATTACTTTCTAGCGATTTAAAGCTGGTTTCCTAACGGCCACCCGGATCGAAACGTCATTGAATAGGGGAGTTTTAATATAATTGATAACCCTTTATACCGTTTACAAAAGGAAAGGTGTTTCGAATGAATGAGTCTCCATATTTAGTGGAGATTAAACCAAAAACTACAAATGGTGACATAAATTTGTCTGGAAGTTTAATTTAATAGGGTTTTTTGTATCATAAGCATAATAATCGTTTCGTGCGCGCCAATGTCACAACAGTGTGTGTGACGCGTGCTCGGGCGCCATCTGTCGCGGGCTCGAAGCAGAGCGAGGGAGTATGATCGTAAATTTAAGGAAGACAGCTCATCTACCTAATTATAATACTATGGCGTTAAGGGGCTACAAAATCTATCAAAAAGTCAGTCTTTAGCTCGGAGGTTGGTGTCACTAGGAGGGATTGTGAGGCACGTACAGAACCCAAGATCACGAGATTATACAATTTTTGTCGTGCTGGGCATTCTTTCTTTGTCTCTCTCGCTTGGCGCACGCGACGGCGTCGTTCGGGACGTATGATATTCTCACTCCGCCGTAGGCTCTCCTCGTAGGCAAGGTGTAGGATTCAGCTGAGGACGATGACGAAGAACACGTACTGCAGTAGCTACTTGCATCTTCATCTCTGACCTTCTCCTTCCGGACAGGTTCGTCCGGTTCGAAAGCCTCGTTGTCGTCGCCACAGAACCTCACCGTCCTTCCGCCTCGAGGTTTCCTCGGTGAAACTTTGCCGTCTACTAACGTTAACTCGGGCATTGAAGTGGAATGACCCGGAGTGACAACTGCTTGAGCTTCGACCGGGTGGGGAGGTTTCCAATGATCTGTAGACTCCCTTGTTTCCTCTGACATGGGGCTCGGTTGTAGTTGTCGTTCCATATTTGGTTCCAAACGTAGGTCTGCAAGAGCCCTGTCGAGGCTAAGGCAAGCATGCGGAGGTGGTGGCGGTGGGTGCGGTGGGGGAGACTCGGGCGCTAACGAACCACTGGGTTCGGAATCGGCGTCCATATGTGGAGATGGTTCTCTTTGTGGCGATCGAGGCGGCGACTTTGGTGATGGCATTCGACGGGGCCGCGGCACTCGTGGCGGCCGAAGACCAGGTCCTGAGGAGTCGGAAGGCGTCGGAGGTTCACCTTTAGAGCATGCAATCGAGCAAAAGATTGCGCCTTTGCGAGGAAGGAAGGGTCTGCCGAGCAGACTGGCTCGGCAAGTGTGGCAAGCGAAGCATCGTTCAGTGGCATGCCAGTGCTGGCCCTCGTGCGACATCTGGCCCTGGTCCACGCCGACGGGCTCACCGCACGCGTCACAGTACTCCGCGAAGCAGTTGTCGAAGCAGGGCAGGCAGTAGGGCCGCGCCTCCCGCATGATGTAGCGCTGCCCGCCGAGCTGCCGGGAGCACTCGGCGCACGCGAAGTGTTTCATGTGCCAGGCGCGGCCCTCCGCCTCCGTGCACTCGTCCGCAAGAATTATCTGCGGAACAAAAATTCTGGTTAGCCCTTGATAATATTCATTCTGTTAACCTGCGCACAGCGTATGGGTAGATATAATTTTTTATTTATTACCTTTACTTTGTAATATCTTATTTGCCAATAAATAAATACCTTATTTGATTTGATATTAAATTATATATTATATTATATTGTATTAAATTATTTATTAATATTGGATTAAACTCAGACTTAGACTAAAATTGAATATCAAATTCCTCGAATTGTGTGCAAGAGTTGTTGCGCGCAGAGAGTGCAACCATCACGTTAATAGTTTAGTTTCATTTAATTGTTGTTTTGTGTGTGACATGGTTGTTACAGATCATTTGGAGGTTTGGTCGCTAACCTACATCTATCCCAGTTCGCATTAACCCAGTGAGGTGAAGGATGCTTCAGGTCCCTCTGAATTGCAGGAGAGTCTCGGACAGTCTGACATAGTAAAGTAATCACCAATATTAAAGTAAATTCTATCGAAATATGTTTTTTAGGGCGACAGGGTGAAAATCTTGGACATGTAATTATTATTGAGATAAATTCTAAAAACCTGATCTTACGTATATTTCAGCTATCTAGGTACTAAGCTGTTATGTAAGTATGACGTAAGAGGAGATGTGAGTTTTTTGAAATCTTAAACTTTAAAATTAAAAGTTCTTACTGCGGCCTTTTTGTTGTGGCCAGTTCACGAGACGGATCAGTTTTCAGTCAAAGTATTCTGCTCTTGTTTCAGACGGCAGACGGACAATTAACCGAGATGTACATATGAGAATGGTGGTTAAGAAATAGTTCCCAAAATCGAATTTAAAACCTCTTACACCTTATACCGAAAATGCGTGAACATTACTTTAAAATAAAAACAGTTTTCTATGTCAGACTACCGGCGCCAAAAACGCGCGTGCGATAGAACCCTGAAAAGACATTAGGAGGAAAAAATTCTAGCACTATATTTTGTATTGTATTAACAAATAATCTCAATGCCTAACTCTCATCTTTGTCAATGATAAGACAGTTATTAATAACTCTTTAATAACTGATATAGCATGTGAGTTATTCTATTGGTTACTCATCTAATCAAAAATAGTACTAAATACGCTCTTGTATCCCCTAGCATAAGGTGTTACAAAAATAATAAGTAAATAGGGTAGAGCCTCTGCTATAGTAACCAAACATCTGATGAAAATATGATAAAATTATAATGTATATAATTTTACATCCAGACAGAACAGATAATCGTGCTGATCACACCATCGTTTGCCTCGAGTGGGAATCGAACCCGCGACTCCCACAATGCTATAATTAAGTAGCCGATACCAGCGCGAACTTTGCGAGGCTTTGATGAGGTGTGGTCACGAGAGCGCTGGTGAGGTACCGATAATTAAGCCATATTCGCCCGCGCGGACTAATTAATTATCCAGATAAACAAGTGTAATTGCCGTACGCTGTTATCAGCCGGCCGTCGGCCTTAGGGAAGTGGCCGCTAGGGGTGCCACCCGCTTCGTAACATAACATAACACCGCGCCTGCAATCCCTGAAGAACCAGGCAGAGGAGTGTAGTACTCCCATCTTTCAACGGTTTTGTTATACGTTCCATGTAATAATAATATTAATAATAATAATCGACCCATTTGTCATTCCACTGTTGGAATATGGGTGAGTCTAATGGCAAGTGCTTTAATATTATCTACAATAAGTACCTTTGATGGACCGTACATTGTGTATAACGTGGGCATATAGACTATATAATATACGTATATATTAAAATATTATTTGGTCTGATATCCCGTACATAGCCAGCATGACGGATTATGGTTGCAACGCTGCTTCTTCTGGGAGATAACCCATGTACAACAGTGCAGCAATAAAAGGTTGAGAATGATAAAAGATGACGTATAATGAATATTTTATGTAACTAAATCGCAAAATTAGTTAATGGAGAATTTTTATATAATTAAAAGCACTACGGGTTCTTTTGGAATAGCAGTAATTTTGATTAGAATGTAGCGTCAGCCCTGGCACAATCTCACAACAATGGCGGCAGGCTCCCACGAGGTGCTACATTTTGTTCCTTCATTAGTGGACTTCGTTATTAATATTTTAAAACGGTATCTGCGAGCGTGTGCGGCGGCGGCCAGCTGGGAACCTCTTCTGTACCACTAACCGTACGTAGCCGATGCTTGATTTATGCATTAATACAAAAAAATGTACACATTAATTAGGGACCAGCCCGAGTCAGATAATTCTCGTCTGTTTAACTTGTATGACTCGATGGCAAGGCATCAGTGTTCAAGACGTTAGTGAATAGGCACTGTTTGCCAACATATAAATGATTGAAAACTGCTTGGCTACTGTTCACCAATAAGTTTACAAAACAAAGTGATAATTTATAAGTGATAGTTCTTACAAAATAAATGATATTTTTTAACATTAAGGTCCTTCCATAGATCTCTTGTGCGCTTTATGAAAAATTTGAGCTGTCAATGACCTGCTGAGATTTAGTGCTGAAATAGAATAATATCTATATATGACTATTCAATTGGTATTAAAGTCATTAAAATCGAACATTTCTGCGTTTACGGAAATTGCGTATGTAGTGTAATAGTGTATGACATGCAGTTACACCTGCTTTGATTTTACTGATTAGAGGACGGTGCGAGTCAGGTCATTCCGATCTATATGACTTGTGAGGCCCGATGACGAGGGAATTTACTGTGTGATTAATGAATAATTATTTAATTATAATTAAAGAAGAAGAAAGAGAATTGTCGTATTTAAAGTCTACATATACATATAGAAAATAAGTCTAGAAAGACGAAACTTGTACATAATATGTTTTACAATTAATACTTTAAATGAAATCAAATCAAACATTCATTAAATACATTCTTTGTCTCATTTAGACGTAACTTTATGACAGCAAAATTAGCGCAGAGCAGATATTTGTAGAGTTATTTAAAAACTAACGACTTACAGCCAAACTGACCCATTCTCTACTGGTACTGCTCTACATTAACTGGTATCGATCAGCCCGTGTAATTTCTCTGCGACGCGGTGGGTATCGCAATGTCCAGGGTTGTGTAAGCCCTAAGAGGCTAGACGCTGTGTCTAGCGGCCTCACTGCGCCTGGGAACCTCGCTATCATGCCGCAGCGGCAGCTGTGCTCAATCTCAGCACTGATAACATCGGATTGGGAGCTCTCGGGAACATATTGGCTTACAGTTATGTTCATTCAACTTGGATAACTGTACAAATTGTGCTATATAACTTAGTAATTTACGCGAAGACCAGTTAGCCTCCGTTTATTTATTACTATGATTATAATTTATTACGCTTAGCTCCAGGTTCCTTACTGGTTAGACAAATAGGATTGAGTGCCCAACACCTTTATACTTACAGGCTTAACGTATTATTTGAGCTAGTTATTAATTAATTTATTGTTCATGTGACAAGTCGTATTTCCTATTAACCAGTCCGGGTGGATGACCTGGGTCATAACTCCTAACTAGCCCTGGGTACGTAACACTCTTGATTTGCTACAACTATATACGAGTACTTCTATATGTATAATATTACATGGATGAGTGCTTATGATTAAACTGTGTACCGGTTTTATTCACGTGTGTTTTTAGGGCTCATATGACGAAATGGTTTCGGACTTAGCCGACTTTCTCATTCATCAGGTCCTGTCGGTCGCAGGGAGGCCGTGGTGGAGACGGCGTTTAGTAATGAAATTGATATATATTTATATATATATGCATAGGTTTATATATATAAACTTCCATACCCACATAATAAATTACGTGATAGTATTGTTGAGGAGTAATACATTTATGATAAATAAATACGCTTTTTAAAAGCAACGAAACCCTAATCTGGTGTTCGATATTGTTGCTAGTAGCGGTATTGCGTGCGGCTGTTGGGAGCCGCTGGCTCGTATTGTCTTAATCTCGTCAACATCTAGATTGCAAATGGTTCCCAAATCTTTTGTTCGTCATCCGTCAAACACGATTAGAAAGTGAATGCGGTTCGAGATATTTCGAGCGCTGTTACACGAATCATTTATTTCATGTCATTTCATTACAAAGAGCCTTCAAGCCTTTCCGTAAAAAAGCGATTCTTTTATTAATCCCGCTCACGTCATACTACTTATAAACATCACTATCAGATCAGTTCAAAATTCTGATTAATATTTTTATCACAATCAGAAACGTTCGAGAGCCATTCCAAGAGATACATGGCCATGCCATGGTAAGTAGTCACGGTTGCCTATGAACATTTGCAGCACCGAGGAGTGGCCAAGACGTCGTCAACATTGAAAAAGAAATCGTTTTCTCCCTTTCTGGAACAAGTCCATGGCATATTGTTCCAGGAATACTTCAGAAGGTTGTTCAATGCATATTTTGCACGTGCGCGGTAAGAGTAAGAATGCAAAGCGAACCGTGTAGGGCCGCCACGAGTCCAGGTGGTACAAGTAAACCGTACGCGATTGTTTGAGGTATTCAGCGACGGTGTTTATAGACAAGCGCGGCGTGTCACGTGGGACGCAGGGTGACATAACGTGCACGCGTGCTGCTGGAATGTCTGCCGGGATTCCAATGACTCACTCATTGACCACTCACCGTTCCACAACATAATAACACGCAGGTAATACGTCGTTGATGAATAAGGTCGTGAGTTTTGTCACGAAAACTACCGTATGCTTGATTCACGTTTTTAATTTACACGTTTTAATTATTTATTATGATGGAACAATTCGTGTTATAAAGCAAGAATCCGCGGAAGTCTGATTCTGATCTATTCTGGGCGTAGGGAGATACGTTGACTTATTGAAGGATGTAGAGTTACATGTAGAGTTTGTAGTATTAAGGCTCATCAAGCCTTTTTAATATTCTGCAGAAACATTGATTAAAATAAGCATAAAATTATAAGAGATTTTCTGTAGAAGATATGTGTAAGGCGACTGCCGAATATCTAAATAACGAGGTAGACCAAGAGACTACGAACGAAAACTATAACATACAGTAAATTCTAATAAATTTTCGATCTGTTAAGAAATTCCCCACTGGACTATACTTGCTCGCGTACGTACTAAGCATAATGCAGTGAATGCAGTATTGCAAAGTAAAGGCGAGTGCAGACTGCGGCACTGCACACCAGTAGCGCGGCGTGGCCTCGGGCGGCCTTGCTGGACACTGCGCACTGACTACCTTGTACTGTCACCCTCAATTACCTACGTAGGTAAGCTTAAGATAGGGTTAGGCTGCCTGGCTCTTACTTATCTGATCTATTTTGTCAAGATAAGTGAGTTTTGGTCCCTGTCGTCACGTGCTAATATACAATGCAATATTATATATTATACAATACCTACATATTATGTAGGTACATATAGGCATATAAGGAATATATTATATATTACTGCCGACTGCCTGTTTGGTCGAATGGTTGCAAGCGCGACTGCCGATCGGGAGGTATTGTGTTCAAATCCCGGGTCGGGTAATATTGGATTGTTCAAATTTAGAATTTTTAGTAGTGACTCGGTGTCTAGATCTATGGCAATAGACTCTTCACCTATTCCATGGGACTTACGTACCTGGTGAAACGTGGGAGTGTGCTACACTCCTCTGTCTACCCACCGGGGTTTACAGGCGTGATGTTACGTTATATAAATTATTATTATTATTATCACTATCTATTATTATGAGTGTAATTATAAGTAGGCCAGCAGATCTTGAATGGTGAAAAAAGGTATATCTTATGCTAACTGTACTTTTACTTATTGTCGTCAAGTGTTCACCTTGGCATTTAGTACGTTCGAGAGCGCGGCTAGAAAGGGGAAATATTTATATGCATTATGAACGGTGTCGTCTCCTGTACGATACAATATACATATGTATAAATAAGCGTTTATATCACAAGTAATATCGGGAAACATTAAGATCGTAACTAGGCGAATTCAATTTAAAACTGCCTTTAGGGCGCCGAGGCAACCACCCACCACTACCAACACAACTACCGCCGACCACTTGGTAAGCGTTGGTTTTTCTATTGTGTTCTGACACCGTCTTTTGACTGTTAGAGCTCAATGTCAGATGTGTTGAAACAAAGTCTTTTAATATAATGAGCTATGTGATCATATTGTGTGATAAGGTCTGAATTGATAACTGAACGACTCTAAAGCGATCGTCGCCTTTCTGCAAGCCTTTAGCTACGTTAATGCCAAGGTCTCATGTCCAGGTATAGGTTGCAACTACAGATACTGTTACTAGAAACTATTTTTTTTAATATGTGAAATTGAAGTCTTCAGAAGTGGCAACGTGTCTGTGGTCAATTATTGACCAAAATAATTGTTTTGATAAAAATGCCTAATGTCCCTAATGGTTCTATTATTGAACTCTCCTCACTAAGCAATACTAACAAATTGAAATTTTCTTTAAAACCTAATACTGATTAGACCACAGATAATATACTCGACAGGCTAGGTCTGCAATAGACACAGCGAATCGACCATCATACTTGACAGACAATTAGTGGGGTGCTTTCTGACTCGTTGGACTGACGACCTTCTAAAATCAGGTGATAGAGCCTTAACGAGATTCAAGGATGACCGAGTGTAATGGAAGAGCTTGGAAAATACCTATTAATAGACAGTATAACAATAGAGGCTGATATAATGATGATGATGCCTAACCAAACTGAATGGTAATAATAGTTCCATCCTTATTGTCCTATTCGTTATCGGTTACCAAGAACTGTGAGCGGCACCAGTTACACATGCCGGTTTATTTTCATTTTTGTCTTTATAAAAATCCCCGTATATTTTCTTACGAACACGACCATGACCTCAAGATATCACTGGTAGCAATCTGCATTGCATCAGAATGCAGTAAAACCTATAATCCCTGGCTGTTGGCCGTCGCGTGACAGGCAGACGTGCGACCTCACCGTGCACATGTGGCCATGCGAAAATGCTTGCATGCAGGGTATCTAAGCTCCGCGCCGAAGCGGCGCTTAACCAGATTGCTAGCTGTTATCAGACATCTACAGGCATTTTTCATATGTAACCTTCTTGTTGTCGTATTAATGGCTAATGGCTGCGAGCTACATATATTTGCCCCACTGGTTGGCAGGTATGCACTTTACATCTGGGGAAGTTCAGAGTGTATGAAGCTATCCAAAGTGTGTTACTTTACGCGGTTTATATACCTTCTAGGCGCATTTGTTCAACACAGCGATAACATGCCCCTACTGCTAACAAGAGCAGTGGAGGCGCTGCGAAGTGTGCTCTGCTCGAAATCTCTTAATTAAAATATATAAATATAAACATGTATACAAGATATTTTTTGGCTTAAACCAATGACGGATTCCATCAAAATAGTAATGTTGACATTAACTTTTTTATCGCCCCTCTTCTGGATGTGAAGCTTTTCTTACAATCAGATAATGAACATTATAAACTGCTTCCGCTGCCCACTCTTTAGACTACCTTCAGGAAAATTCATCGCCGTGTAGGTTTCGAAGTTTTCGTTCAGTATACCTGTTTATGTATAAGCTAATAACGCGTATAACTTACAAAGGCGAGAAGAAATTTCAAGGATTCAAACACAATTAACGAAGCGGTGAGTCTAAATCTAACCTACTCGAATTCGCTATTTAATATAACATTTTCCAACTACGTCAAATTTTCGAAATGTAATTAAATAATGCATATTTGCCCAAATATGTTATTCACAAATTTCAGGTCCCGTGAAATGTTTTTCCAAAAAATGTTTTCTACCGAGGAGCCGTCGCGCTGATCACGCGAACGGCGGGCGGCAGATAGCATCGCGGTCATTAGCCAACTGCGAACAATGCAAGTTGTCTCCCCTGCATCGATGCAACTGTGGGAACGTGCTCCGAATTTATGCAACTTAAAGATGTTCCGAGCGCGCGTGGCCCAGATGCGCTCGGAGATCGCGAACGATATGTAAAATTGAGCAACGTTATGCGCGGTCGGTTTTTGTAGGGGTCACTGTTGATGGAACATTGCAGACTGTAAATAACGATACCAAAATACCGGTTACCGTAATAATAATTGAAAGGACATTGTTTTACTTCAATGTGTTAGAGAGTTATTGAAGCTTCTGTCATACTGCTTTACTTTTAGCAAGTATGTTCATACATCCACACTGGGGAAAAGTGGTAGACTAAGCCACAGGCTTATTCATGTTATGGTAAGCGACTTGTGATTGACTGTCGAATATACATATGTACATAAACGAATTGCACCCTAGGTTCTTTTTAGTGGTGTTTAGAAGACACCCAAGTATTGCTTTTAGACCTTCTGATGCTGAGAGAGATTTGAGGTCAATAATAGAAATGGGTTAATGTTAATAGGTAAAGGTTAATGTCTACATGGGTTTATGAGTTAATAATGATAACATCTACAAAATGCAAAGCACTAAACTAAGGGCTTAATACAATTTTAAGTGCCACGTCCACAAAATAACGAACATATTTAGAAAATTAGTCAATGAAACTAACGTAACTTTTTATTAGATGACCTAATTAGGTCGATTCGTATAAAGCTATTAAAAATGTTATGCCTTGATTGAATTTCACATTAAAACTATACGGCATATAATAACAGAAATAAAGTTGTATTAAAACAGTATACAGGCAATGCGAGCGTTAACCAGCATTATTTGAATGTTGGGACATTTGGAACGTTCTGGAAGCGTGTCGCGAGCGAGTGCGTGCGCGCGGTGTGACGTGGACTAAATAGAGTTACGAGAAATGAATAAACGAGTAGCCCTAAAGTTCCCATATTGATGTATATTAATTTAATCACTAATTACTAAAACGCAACGTTCGTAAAACGAAAGTTCGGGGAAAACCATTAGCATCGCACGCAGGGAGCAAGCTGTTAGGTAAGAAATTGTTCAGTGCGGGAATGAAGCACGCTAATATGTACTAATAAGCCTAATTTAACTCCTTGCGGCTTAATAAATTTATAGCCTAGGGTATCTATGCTCGTAAAATATTCTCGCCTATAATATACACGGAATAGTATTAATAAATATGTAAGCATATTTATAGAACGAATGGGAAAGTAAAGGTGAACCGTCAACTTTAATTTTACGAGGTATTAGATTGCCCCTTTGGTCCAGTTGCTAGTGACCATAATTAGTGTTACTGAGGTTGTGGATTCGATTCTGATCAAAGACAAATATTTGCTCCATGAGCGCACTAATGTTTCTTCTGTGTTGCAGAATTGTTTATCATCATCATTATCAGTCTGTGTATGTCTACGATTTTAAATTTTTATCAAAATATATAAGTATGTTATGTTTTTAGCCACCAAGTATAGCGAACCACAACATATCCGTTAAAGAATTTCTCCAGCATATACTTATATAGCTGTTATTTTTAACTAATCTGTGACTATTGGAATAGGTCATTATGATGGCAACACCAAAAAAATAATGTATTGTGAGACTATCCTACATAAATTTAGCATTAAGCTGGTCATGCTTATTTCCTGAGGGGCATTCGATCAAGTCGTTGTAGTTGCCACATTTGGCCACTTACGTTCTAATGGCGAATCTATGGCTCCCTGTGGTGTTTGCCGGATTATTAAACATATCGAAATAATCATGAAAATACTTAAAGATTCAATATTGTTATTTTTATCAAACGGTATTTCGGTAATTAATCCATTACACAAGAAATGTATTTAGCTAGGAGAATAATTAGGTATTTTTTTATTATTTTCGGAAATCAAAGTTGTTAGATACCTAATTTAATATATGAGGATTTAAAGAATTTGGCATATA
>DWEE01002555.1:0-11443 GCA_018245755.1 Parelbella macleannani
TAATAAATATTCCATTGCCACAGTATATTCGCAGACTAAGGCGGAGTATAGCCCGAAATTAAATTTATACTTTTATTGAAACATTCATAGATTTTATCCGTTTGGACAAAAATTTATGATCCTGTAATTTATAATGCTTTATATCACTTTAAAAAACCATATTTCAATTAATATAAATTACGTTATTAATTATTCATATTGTGTGTATAAACAAAGCTTTTTTACATTGAATAACAGCATTCAATTCAACTCGTACAATTGATGCATTGCGACGTATTGGACATTAAATAAATCGAATAGAAGAACAGGCAACATTCCAAAACTCCATTCATTCATAATAGCTACGAATTTAGAATAGGTAAATTTCTGACAATCCCAAAATAACATTTATATATCATATATCGAGGAGTAATTATACCTCGCTATTACGATACAAAAAATAAACAAAGATGTAACCTTCGGTATATAAAATTCTTTTTATTATTCTTTGGAGTGTCTGAAGTCTTTCAGTCCGGAGTTGGCCAATGCAGTAGTCTATGCAGTAGTCTGGGGTTATATTCTCTCACATTAAGAGTAAATTCGTGTCCAATAGTGAAACGGTAAAGTAATTAACGATTATTACAAAATATGGCGCTAATATATACAACTGCCTTCATAGTCGAAACGGTAAGTCCATAACGCTTTAAATATTAACGCATAACTCACGGCACATCCGGTTGTCGTTAACACGAAACGCCATGAAACTAACGAACGAGTAATCGCTTGTGACTTCAAATGAACTCATCAACTATCACGCATAACGCACATAAATATTGCGACTTTTCAAACGCGTTCATTTCGTCAGATGTGAATAATGATTGCGTTAAGAGTATTATCGAAGTTCTGAGTTCGACGTTGCTTTTGGGGCTGCAGCTTGCCTATTGTGTAGGAACAGGTATTGGTACCTACACAAGGATTGAAAATGTTCTAAATTCTTACGCTGAATGTAACTCTTAAACTTGATGACAAACAGAACTGTTGATTTCTTATGACTCTATTAAGAATCTTTTCTTTCTAAATCCGCATATAACTGACACATTATATAAAACTTCGTTAACTCTGTAACCATAATTATACTTTTATTAATGTATTATATAGCACCTTTATTTTTAGTAACGGTACCTCACGAAAGGATTAATCAAA
This sequence comes from Parelbella macleannani, assembly GCA_018245755.1. Taxonomy (NCBI): domain Eukaryota; kingdom Metazoa; phylum Arthropoda; class Insecta; order Lepidoptera; family Hesperiidae; genus Parelbella; species Parelbella macleannani. Next base: position 1,183 of record DWEE01002555.1, read on the forward strand.
TATGGCCTTTAACTTACAAATATTAATCAAGTTGTTTTAGACTTCGGACTCAGTCGGAGCGAAACACGAAGCTGTAGCAGTTTGTTCGAGAAATGTATTGCAGGCATTGACGTCATGGAGGCTTTACAGGAGTGCAACGACCTCAGGTGTAACTGATCAAAAGATAACACTAAAATCAGGATTGTCGTACATAACTTACTGTTAGGCGGCCTGGTTTTTTAATTAAGTCCTTCGGAGGTGTTTAAGGTACGCTATGATATGCGGTTCTTCAAACGTAGCTTTAAAAAGTTCCTTCAAAATAAACAACATATATGTAGGTAACTCTTGTAATGTTGTATAGATCTATAGACGACGGTGACCACTTCCCATCATATTGGCTTATCTGTCTTTTTTAAATGCCTTACAATTAAAAAATGTATTCTTTGAAGTTCATAAAAAAGTTCACGGTTCGCATTTTAAAATTAACAGAACTCTACAGAAGAAGTATTGACGACAAACCTGCGTCATAGTGCGGTGAGGTCAAAAAGATTTATAGAAAAACTTCTGACGTACAGTAGAGTCAGTGGTAGAGTCGTGTAGACTTAATGTATGTACGTAAACATATTAAGTATTACTGCTCTTTTATTACTCTTAATTTATTTAAATACAGGAAAACGATAAATCTCTCATTAAAATACATTCTAAAAAGATAGTTGAAGGTACACACAATGTACGCTTTTATTTTATAAATTGTATGTATTTTAAGAAATTTTACATTTGCCTAAATGACTTTTGATGGATATAGTGAAAAGGAAACATAAGTCTCTATGAAATTTCAGATGTTCAATACTAGTCAGCAACAAGATCAATATCTTCCATTCCACTTAGAATTCCAAATTCAAATTTATTTTCGAATACGAAAATAATTATGTTGTAAAACATTTTTACAACATTTTTTTACAACATTTTTTACGCCTCCGTTTCATAGTCTTCATTAGACATATGAACCGGAAATATGAATTCCTCAACTTACCTACGAGTAATTAAAAACGTGCATATGAACTGCTGAGGTCGACGGTAATTAATAAACATATTTTTCCTTACATTTAGAATGAAAGAACGTAAATAACATGCCTCCATAAAACAGGTTCCTGTGTCCTTGTTGCAACAGTCCAAACATTAAACTGACTCCACACCATGACATGGTACACACAAAGTAGGGTAACACAAAATCATTTAACTATATACGAGTATGTACGAGTTTCAATTACGTATTTATTCGGGATAGCCATAAGTGACAAAATCGAACCATCTTAGTTCACTTGCATTATGTTTTTTTTTTTTCAAAATAGTCTAATTTCTGACCTGTACGAAGTTCTTCACAAATTTCCGGCAATTGGAAAGATTTAGTTAGTTGGGAACGTATTCTTTATGACCACATATGTACATACGTATACAAATTTTGGTTTATACTTTTAGTCATTTTATACTATCACCGTGAATTGTAAAATCATGTAAAATTTCGTCCCCTGTTAAAAATGTCATAAAAACTAAGCATTATATGAATAATGTTTAGTTCTTGGGGCACTTTCAAATTTATTTCATTGTTTTTGTTTATATATAACCTGTTCAAATTCAAATTCAAATGTCATTTATTCTAAATTGGTTCAATAGAACACTTTTTGTACGTCAAAATGTAACTACCACCGCTTCGGAAGATACCTCGCTATGGAGAAGAAGCGGCGAAAGAATCTCCATAGGTGTGCTTAAGGTGTGTGTTCGTTTTTAACATTCTTTTAACTGAAGTGGATTTGTAGCCATCTTTGATCATACTCGAACAATTAAGAAACCAATAACATAAGGGTGAGAATACTTTTTAAAGAAAATATATATTAGGTACAAGAGTAAAACACATGTAACAAATAAAATGAATATTCACATTGAAATTCCGATTACACGACATTCTGAATATTTAAGATTGTTTGAGTAGATTGTAGGTGAAATTATATAATGTGCAAGTAGCATTATAAAGATTCCCCCGAAACGGGTTTCCGCCGTCTTGGGGGAAAAGAACTCAGAGGCTATGGCGGTTGCCAAAGGTGAAGCTCCATGAAACGTGAACGGACTGTGGGCTTACCCTTCGCGCTCTCATAACTTACAAAGCTCTAAAGTTGTGTAAGGTCAACAATATAACAAACTGACAAATCAAAGACAAAACTGTTAAGTGTACATATAGTTGTTCACATTCCAATTGTTATAGTAGGTACCAACTCTACCTCTACCCTTCCAACTCCACTCCACTATAGTTATAGTCCACCCTTGTTATAATACTCTATCGTAGACGTAATATAATGGACAGTGGGGGAACAGGAATGATGTTGCTGACGACTCTCCCAGCGCCTTATAATTTAAGCAAATCCACTATGTCGATGTAACAATAATAATAACAGAAGAAAAGAGTCGCTAAAAGCGAAACAACCTTAACGCACGGACAAGGCTGTCAAAGTCAATGCTAAATTTGAACTTGAAATTTTAAAAATGTGTTAATCTCTTTTCGTGTTTTACACTTTTATCGGAATTAGAATTCACATAACGATGAGCTCCTCACATATATACATCGTGCATGTACACACACAATAAAATAAGATTTTTTTAATTCATTAAATATTTTCCGCGGTTTTACCCGCCCTCGCTTTTAGTGTAAGTCGTTAGTAATCTTATTTAAGGTTGAATATAAATGTTCCTTATCCACATTAACATCAAGAATAGACTGCCTGCACGAAAAAAAAGATTTCCTGCTCTCATCAAAATAAGTCGACAAACTTCTTATCTTTTGTAGTCGACAGCAGCCGTTATTTATTACAAGTAGAGAACTGTAAATCACATTCACAGCATATTCTCACTCCACTCATAAAATACAAGGTGAAGAAATAAGCAATTGGATTAAGCCATCCTACAAAACGCACGTTGAAATTTAAAGTAGCTGGCTTTTTACTTGTAACAAAGAGAGTGTCTAGAAACAGGAAAACTGAGAATCACACTCGAACATTTATTAGAAAAACGATGAGTCCACAAACATGTGTCATATAACAAATGGAATCGTAATCATGAATCGTACTTAAGGGAAATATTGTAGTATTGTACACATGTTTATGGTTCTTGATATAAGAAATGACGAATAACAAACATTGGGTATTTTTCTTTGTAACGAAACAATATTCAATTCTTATTTAAGTGTCAGTAGATGTTTATTTTCATACAATGCTATTTCATGAACATTAATAAATCATATACTTGGAAGTGTACGGCCGTATTCCTTTTTATATCCCAGTGCTGGACACAGATGCCTGGGTAAGTGCGGTAAGCCTACACATACCAGGCTTCTCCAATGTGGATTAGAAATATATAAATAAAGTAGAAGTTTTAAGGGCGGCTAAGATTTTTTTATTGTTATTTAATAACGAAATGGAGTTTTATTTCATATTATGCTATTATACGTAAATAATTCAGTAACTAACGGCGATAATTGTTCATACACTTCAATTAGCCCTAGACCGTTAACCTCGGGTCAAGGAGTAGGTACTAATAATAAAGTTATAATGTGAAACTTAACAGCAATAGAAGAATTTATGTGATGTAATTACAAGTTAAGGTGCGCGATCTGGTACATTTATAGCAGATCATATTTACGCTGTTTCCAATTCCAATTTTGATTTCTAATGTGAGTGCCTTAATGATCTAGCGGTTGCTAGCACGACTGCTAAATACGAGATCTTGGGTCCGATTGCTAGGTCAGGCAAAATTTGAATACCACTACGGGGAAGTACGAGCGTGATTCTATGGTATGTTCATTTTGAGCACATTGAAACCTCAATGTGCAAGCGAAGTCGTGTTCTGCAATCCCCAACCCGCATACTCGGTGTAGCGATTATGGACATATTCCCCTCAAAGAAGACCTATGTCCAGTGGTGAACTTAGTGAGGTTGACGATGATATATATATCTTTACGGATCCAGTTCTATAACAGTGTGCCTGTTTGTCTCGCCTGTTTCAATATAAAAACCGATGCCATACGCAACGTATGTCGGTGACACATTGCTGTCAGTGTAAATAAGCACCGTATATCAAATTACGCTGAATGATACGAATTATAGTTACATAGCATCGCGTCATTAGATTGTGAAATCAAAATAGAATTTTGCTTAGAAAGTAGATGTCAATGTTTTAATCTATTAATGATATTTCACATTGCAGACTTGAAACTTTGCTTTGAAAAGGTCAACGAAGGGTAACATAATGTATTTTACTAAATAGACTTTATACTGTCACGCCAGGTCTCTTACAGGATAGGCAAACAGCACTGAGTGCCAGATATCTCTAATCTTATAAACCAGTGATTCTTCTGTGTTCACCGCACATTATATACAGATTGCTGGTTTGTGGACTTCTGAATCCTCTATCAGGCACTATATAAATGATGTGTGTGACCATATGACACGGTGACCATATGAGATTATTGCTTACACCCTTGCTACTTTCACCAAATAGGAAACAAACCCAAGCTTAATGTCTGGATGATAGATTTAAATTCCAAAAACATTATGTGTCCAAAAAAAGAATCCAAAAGTAATGCAATATTATTCTATACTATTATTAATATATCTGTGGCCTATAAATACATATGCATATAGATCTTTGCCAACTAGCACATAAACATCACATCTCAACATTCGCTGACACACTGACGCAAGAAGTCAGTAAATTTCTTACCGAGCCATGAGACAAATTACAACGTTACAGAGTCATTAATAACACATGACCATAAAATAAAATATGTACATATTTATGTAATGTGTCTACAATTAGAAAGCATATTATTGTTAAAACATAAAATTAACATTCCGAATTTGGAAAATGGGAATCCAAAAAGCGTAATCGAAATCCTTTCTATCCTCTGGCTAATTTATAACTAATTCAATAAACGTGACGTCACGCCTGTAATCCCTGTAGAAATAGGCAGAAGAGTGTGGTACACTTTCACGTTCACTGGCTACGGTTACGTCCTATAGAATGCATTTAATTTTAAATTAGAATTCAAAAAATATGCACAGTTTTTTGTGTGTTTATACATATGTGTGTCTGCTCTTTCTTAAAAGGATTACTGATGTTTTGTTCACTTTATAATACCTCATAAAAACATGTATAGAAGTGCCTGTATTTTTTTAATATTTACGACATTTTGCTTTATAATGATTAATCCTCTTAGCATACGAATTTTGGATACCTTTTAAAATAAAACGTGCGGAAGTGTTAAACTGGTTTGTTTCACGAATTTAAAAAAATAATATTTTTCTTCAATAGTTTGACAATTTTTTTACCTAATAGAATCAGAGCCCATCTATAAACGCTGGTAGCAGTTATGACAATTATTTCATAAATTCGCTTAACGGGTTTTCCGCTTTCTGAATACGCACGGTCTCACTCTGGCGCTAATGACTTGTGACGTAATACTTTCCTTTCTTGGGTTTTTATGACACGAAGATAAGTAGTAGCCCATCCAGCTTCGGCAATGGCGACTGATCCTTCGCCGATTTCGTTGATGTATTCTCACATGACTTACGTAGCCAATATTTTTGAAGATCCTCGCACATCGTAGGCATGTTATCATGTGGAGGTCATTTGACAATACAGTCGTAATATGTAGTAAAACTGATAGTTAATTGAAAGTGCACTGACTACATAATTTCAGAGATTATTTTTTTAACAGGACATCTGCTCTCAAACAAGGCAGAAGATATAGTTACGAATCAGCAGGTAAAAACTATGTGTACAAATTTCTATATGCATCCGTACATCGATCATTTTACAATCAGATGATAAATATTCATGCTCATTACACAAGTTTCTCCTTGGTTGGGAATCGAACTCGCAGCCCGCGGCTCAGCAGTCAGGGTCAGTAACCACTGAACCAAGAGGCTAGTCGATTACAAGCAGTTCCGCTTCCGACTGCCGCCTAATAACGTTTGGGGTGCAATAACTTGCTCATAATCAGTGTTACACTACTTATAATTTATAAAAGCTCCTACGTAAGTACAACGGAAAGCTAAATCAATCATTTCTTGGCGCACGAGTACCATATTAGCGCTAACAGCTATGGACTTAATGGCTGTTTCCATTTCTACAAGCTTAGGCTTTTATGCACTCGGCGTGTCAACGCTTCATAATGGCTGTTTCGATTTCCACATGCTTAGGCTTTTCTGCACTCGGTGTGTCAACGCTTAACCTTATTTACGCTCAATCTGCATTGAAAAAATATGGTTTTTTTTAAATATAATTATACCATATCGCCAAGTCCCTTACAGGCAAGGCAGCGAGTTCGAATTTCAAATGTCCTTACAGACCTAACGTGCTTCTTTTACATTCACCATTCTTTTGATACGACAGTGAGTGCCAGGTTTTATGTCCAGGACCAGATGTGGCAGGCGAAATTCTAGATTATCAATGTTTTAACACACTATATTTCGTTTATATTTTTCATTCTACACAAATTATATTATATTTTATTCATCATCATCATCATCATCATTATCAGCGTACTCCCGTCTACTGCTGGACATAGACCTCTCGAAAGGCACGCCTTTTAGTATTTTATTATTTATTGCATTTATAACGTTGTTAAGCTCTATATAGGAACGCTGTAACAGTATTGGGAACTTACAGTGTGTAAAAAGCCTAATCCATAAATTTCGTAAATCGCAAACGCATCCTGCGGAAAATCAAATTTATTAACCGGATGGAGCAATGAAAAAAAAGCGCTATCACCATTGAAATAAAATATCTTTTTCCGTGCAGAGCACGCGATTAACATTGTTTAGACGAATCAAATTCAATCTTATCCGCTCAGTAATTGAGTTCAAAATTGATTAAAAACGTTTATATACATCATTTCACAACAGGTTACACGTCGTTTTGATGAAACATCGTTTCATGATAATCGACCAAAGTTATTAAGTATTATTACTTGAGCCATAATGTAATCTTCCTGTATATTAGCCGTCTTTTATTTATGATGTGTAACGATATGCGGTCAGAATCAAGTCGTTTATTCATGAGGAAATTATTGATATCCAAAATGTATTTGGTATAATGCCATAAAACATACACAGAACCTGCATAAGAATGAACGAAACTTGCTATTGATATTGTATTAAAAAAATATGTGACGATAAAAAACGTGAGGCAAAATGAGCATGACAAAATGACAGGTCAGATAATGAAATTAAGCATATCTGAAATTGTTAAATTTTTATTGCTGATATTTGTGGCTTTTACCATAATTTAATTTTTAACAAATCCGTTTTTTTTTCTAAATCACATGTATGTACATATTTACATTGAATACAACAGTGAAAGAAATCATCGTGAGGAAACATTGCGCCACTAAAAATTTTCCATAATGTTCTCTAAGGCGTTTTTTCAAGTCTGCCAATTCACGTTTAGCGAGTGTAGCATACTATGGCCTTTGACCTTCTCCTTCTGCGATGAGAACCGAGTATAACAATGAATGATAAAAGGGTTGATGATGGTATCATCAGCCTAAGTCCACTGTTGGACGTAGACCTGCTCGAGGGGTTGGTGTTTTGATGATGATGATAATGAAATTACCTTCCATAGCTTTATGGTCGCTTCTTATTCAACGCTCTCCTACTCGGACTGGAACTCGGGAAAAAAAAACCAGGAAACATTAATACCGCCCTTTCAAAAACACTGTTATTGATAAAACAATAAGAATATAAACGAACTGCAGCCAGTCTACCAACATGGTGCATGCCGCCGTCGACCATACAACTTTCAGTACAAACGGACCGGCCAACGTTGTACGTACCTACTTATTATAAAGACATAATTAAAAAAGATAATACAAAACCACTTTTTATTCCACACAATAATACATGCAATTAATTATGTAGGTATATTATAATATATTTTTAATAAAGGGTACCTTGACTTTTAAAATCCTTATGAAATTGTATTATACTAGTGTGCAGAAAAGGGCACAATATATCTAAAACTCTACCAAACGAATGGACTCTACATCGGTGTGACCGTGAAGTCTTCCGGGTTCAATTCCCAATTAATGAAATATAAATTTTTATTCCCATACATGGTTTTCAAGTCCATTGTGGTTGAATTTAAGCATTCTGATCATAATACAAGTGAAGAATTTCTGTGAGAAGATTTTTTTATTAATCACTTGATTTAATATTGTTACAAATCCGTGAGACACAGCTAGTGAAGGTTAACTGAGGTTTTATTCAGGCTTAATTTAAACACATAATCAAATATTAATGTAAATAAAAGTAAATAATACTTCTAGGTATCACATGTATTGTAAGTCACATAAAACATTTTAATAAAAAAAACCGAAGGAAATTAAAACTTGTAATCGTATATTTTTATGTAATTTGTATTTGCATTGTATTCCAAAGAGCATATTGAATATAAAAGTTACAATCTAATAGGTTATATTTAAGTAAACAATTAATAAGAATTACTTAATGTACATGATAATGCCCATGTATTTTTAAGTATTATACTAAGTTTCATTTATGCCAATTCAGATAATCGTAACTGTGTATAAGCTTTCACTTGTACGTAGAACCATTTTTCTTATTTTATTTGTTCCATACCTATTACCTCAAATTGTTTACAGAAAGAAAATGTCTTTAAACGTGATCTACTCTCGCCATCTTGTAATGAGAAACAATACTACGGTTACACTTTAGTTCTTAACGTGCTGAATAGATGGCGTTAATATACTAAACTCATGAGCTTCTAATACTTCCGAAGTATTACCAATACCAACCAATGCTTTAATAAAAAAGATCTTACGTCAAGGTTGTTAAATAATATATTCCTATAGAAGTCATTCCGACTGAGATTAATGCAACAATATTTATAACTGGTGAGATAGTGTAAAAACGTCAACACATAACTTCCTAAGAGTGATGCAATGCGAGACGTTGACCGATGATGACGCAAGAGCTACTTTCGCGTGCAGCGGAGAGGTCGATGAGCAGGCACAGTAACCTACATGCGGCTGGCAGTGTACATACCGTTTTTATCTTTATTCACATACGCTCGTAATAATATTTTTGCTAAATTAACGCTTCCTTTTCGAAATTTTCACAATAATATTCGTTATTTAACATTTAATAACAGTAAAAAAACTACACTATTTCAACATCGCTACCATACATCAATTCAAAGAAGAAAATAGAATGTAATACCTCTATAGAGTGTAGTATCGTTGGGGCACAATAACTATACAAGGTAAGGTAACGTAAAACGCAAAATATTATAGAGACTCCGGTATTTCCATAATTAATATTGTCCTTATAGTATTGTGCGCTAAACCATACCAAAATAATTTTATTAAAAATTCTAAGTACTAAAATTTATTAATATTTACTATGAATTTGAACACACAACTTTATGCAGCTTATTTGTATAAAAATTAATTAGATTTTTAACTATTGAATGATATTAGTTCGTATAACATGATTATACTAACCCCGTGGTCCAACTAAACATTTGTTTCACCCGCTCCGAGCGTAAGTCCTTTTGAGTCGCCATTTTATCTGTGAACAATAGGGTTTTAAAATTAGAAAAATGATTAGAGATGGAACAGTATCAAAAAATTTACTGCTGTAACGCAGCAGCTTAGAAGCGAATTCTTAAGGGCATTCCACACATACATAGAAATACAGGTAAAACCAAAAACCAAAAAATATTAAAAAATAAATATATAAACAGTTTTGTGGATGCAGGACCAGAGAACCTATTGGAACTTTTACGACCATAAAGAATAATTTAAGAACTATAGCTACAAAGAAGCAATCTTTAGTTACTTTTCTTTTAATTCTCAGAAAAGATGAAAAGGAGGTGAAGATAGAAATGTAACATCACGCCTGTAATTCCCGAAGGGGTAGACAGAGGAGTGTAGTACACCCCCATGTTGCACCAGTTACGTTTAAGTCCCGTGGGGATTAGTGGAGAGCCTATTAAATATGTTCAATTGATGATGAAGATGATGATGTTACTTTTATATATTATTGAGTAATACTTAGTAATATTTGAATTATCTTTTATCTTAAACTGATTCCCTGAAACTATTTGTTACGTTTTCATATCAAACCCGAATCGAATTCTATTTAATTGGATTTTTGTATGAATGTGTAAATAAATAGAAACAGCGACAGGATCACAGGTTCTTACTAAT
>DWEE01002556.1:0-11442 GCA_018245755.1 Parelbella macleannani
CCCATTATGGAATAGGTGATGAGCCTATTGCCATGCACAAATCCAGACTCCGAATCATTACTAGAAATGTCAATATAGAAAAGTCCAATAGTACCCGGACCCAGGCATCGAACCCAGGACCGCTCGATCGGTAGTCGCGCTTTGCAACCACTCCCCTTACGAGACGATCAATATTCAGTAAGTTACGGTTATAGATAATAACTAATGATTGCATTTGTTTCTGTTTTTGTCTATTATTCCTAAAAAAAGATAATTAAGACATGACTGTGAATTCAGAACTCTATCGACAATTGCAGGCATGTTCATAAAAACTAACAAAATTGAAATTAATTATTAATTCCTTATCAATTAATCTTTAATTGTCGGCGTGTCTATAATTGCGAACAACATCATAAAAAATTAATTTAGTTAAAAATTCCTCATAAATTAATATCTATCTTCACTGTCATCGCGTCTATGACAAAAAGAAATAAGCGTTTGTATTTTGAACGTTAAATATTTAAAAATGTTCTAATTTGAAACGTTTTCATGTTCATTTTTCAATTTTTACTGCTTATCTCACTTGTAATATTTATGTGTAGCAACAAAAAATAATGTGTTTTATTCCAAGTTTTCCAGAGACATAAATCATACCGTGCATAAGACCTGCGTGGCCTGTGCTTATTACATACATATGTTAAAGGCACCTTACGAATTTTCTTCAAGTATTTAGAATATTTCAATTCTATTTATATCTTCTTCAACGAGCAATGTCTACAAACGAGATTAAAATAATAATTTCGTTTCGTATATTGTTAACAGTGATTTAATAAAGTAAACAAAATCATTGTGAATTGCATAAACTTGCAAAGATAACGTAAGAAAATGATAATTATGTTTAGTGTTATTTAAAAGGTATAGAACTAAAAGAATGGTGTAGAATTAATAAGGTACAGGTTATAGGAATAGGGAAAAATAAACACGGCAGGGAGTTAGATTTTTTCGCATTCTGTAGCAGAAACGATTTTTCGAAGTGCTTCGTCCTGCTCAAGAAAGGTCCACAATATTTGGATTATGCCTGATCTACATCAAGACGTTCGATTATAGAATGATGAACTATTTACACACATAATTATTACGTATTTACATAATTACATACATTACATAATTATTACGTATTTACAAAAATACTGATACTCATTTTTTTTTTTTTCTTTTTTTTTCTTTTTTATTTTTTAATACTCATTTTATAAATCCTTATTACAAAAACGAGCTTAATCTTTTGCAAATACCCACTCTTCTGATACCATTAATTTCATTATTCATTTACGGAAAAGCACGGTCCTTACATAAAGTTTCCTGAACACCTACACGGGCTGGTCAATGTCAAACGTGGACAAAGTTTGATTGCCACTGATGCTTCACCATCGCTAATAGCTGTCGCTGTCCACCAATTTTAAAAGGAATCTTTGCCGTATTTAGTGGTAGTGTCATTTTCAAAGATTGCAAATTACACGTATTATAATCAAAGGACCTTTAACTTTTACACGTGCAATATGACTCTACGATATTTTTTACATTGGTTAGCTGTCGATTGTACTAATTGATAGTAAAAATCTGGATGCAACAAACCCTGGAGAAAAGTTTATGTGTAAGTGCATTAGAAATGTTTATAAGAACTCTGCTCGGCAACATGCTCGCAGTTGACGTGGGTTTCAAACATCGTAATAAATAAAATCATAATATGATGCGGGTGCATCATCGTTTCCACAAAAAAATTACGTTCATTATTACCTTATCTCCAGACAGATCTGCTCGGACCGGTCGCCATATTTTAGCCGAGACACCTTTGTTTATTTAAAAAACTCGTAAAATTACAAGCGCATCCAGTGCTGTCATCGAGTTGGGAATTAAGAGGAATTACCGACAGTCGAGATAATGGTGCCTCACCTGCCGGTATCGCATCGTGCTGGAACAGCTACTCTATTGTACATCTATTTGGAAGTAATGGTAGAGAAATAACTAAGTGTAGGTAGCATGTCAAAGACCCATTCGTTCTATAACATTGTATATCACCGTCATTGCGTTTATTGTACAACAACAACGTCACGCTTCAACATAATATTGTGGATGACAAAAGCAAATGCAACGGACATGTTGACTTAGCCGACATGATTAATAAGACATTCGGTTCAATTCTACAGCGCCTGATAAAGTAAAACTGCTTGTGTACCAAATGTCTTTTTCAGCAGTCTTTCCCACATACCACTTATGGCAATCAGCCCAATAACTCATAATATCCTTAACTCGATAATATCGAACATTAAGAGTTAATGTTGGCCTGCGAGCGCGTTACAATTGCATTGAATAGAGTCGTTCTCGCGGCCAATTCTGACAGTTTCGCTGGAGCGAGCTGCCCGCCAAGCAGTTTGTAATTTTGGCGTTAACGTTGTCAACCGAATTTCAAATTAATTTCATGTTTGGATATTTCTCCGATACATATGAATATATACTTCAGTAGATATAGATTATATTAAGGTAGCACTTATAATTGGTCTGTCGTTGTAGTGAAATTTTAAAAAACCAACGCTGCGCTTTTCATCAAATCATCAAGCGATGTTGTTTAAACAGCTGTCGAGATCGAGCGATACGCAGAGAAACATATTTCGTCACGCTAGCTATAACTTTACAAATAATTCATCAGAGACGTAACGAAACTACGACTATCTGTGTATATCTGAAAACTACTTAGTCACAAGTGATCTCTATCTGTAAATTAGGATCTTGAAATATTAAGCTTCACATCATCATATAGGTAATAGATACATATACACTACCTTTAGTCATCATTTACTTTGCCTGTACTATAATATAGGTATTCCTACGATTTATACAAATTCAGTCAAATCAGTAAATCTTACAGTCCGTCAAATGTTATAAGTAAATATTTTCTTAAGTAACTCAATGTAAAATAAAACAGGTACTATGTGTATAAATGTAGGTACGAGTACGTAAAGGCGTGCTCGAATTGTGTTAATAAGAAATCAAGTTATCAGTATAGAATATTTGATCAATATCAATATGAATAACGAAGTAGGTATTACATTGAAATGTTGTAATGATATAACACGTGGGTGCGCGCGGGCGCTGTTGCCGAGAGTGGTTTATGTCGCGTGAACCCGCGCCGTGTCGCGTCGCGTCGCGTCGCACCGCGCAGCGACACCCGGTGCGGCCGACGTGGCTGTCACGTAAGCTATCATTGTTTTGCATTGAAAATTTGTTGGGTTTGATGATCTTACTTAATTTTGTTTTGACGTTTTTAAACTGCTTGTTAATCGCTGTACTTTGGTAATTAAATAAATAACTAGGTAGGTAGATTTTATATTAATTAAGCTCGCTTTTTATTTTGCAATAAAACACAATAAGCCTTCGTATATATTTGTAACAAAGTAGAAAATGATAACTATTAATTACTAAACACTCACGTGATAGTTTGCAGGCATAACGGCACTACCAATGTCAATTTTTTCCAGTACATTAATTATTCTATTAACAACACCATCTCACTTATTAGAAAAAAATATTAGTCGATGTAACGTTTTAACATTATCTTTTATTTACGTTGTATTTCATACCCTGATAATCCTTTTTCAATTCATTAATAACCATTAATTCTTTGATTCGTTAAGGAATAAAATGTTAATTAATGGCGAATACACATTCACTGCACTTTACTTGCGTTTTTATAACTACTTTCTAGGATGTAGGGTTGAGTCGAGGTACGGGCGCGGTTTCACTAGTGGTAAAAGAGAGCGATTTCTTAGCGGGAGAGTCGTCGAAGGACAAAGGAAAGTGCGCCGGCGCCTTTCGGGTCCGACGTGTGACCTTTACGGTTACACGTCATTCGGCCTTCGCCTTCAGAACGACAAGGTCGATCTTTTGTACAAGTTTATTTGACCTTTGTGGGACGTATAATCATTATACAATAATTGCAAACTAACATATCCGGCAATACCGCTTTCTCTTTTTGGAATATTTAAAATTTTTTTGTTAGCCCTAACATTAAAAGCTTAGCGGATGACCATATTCGAAAAACCGTCATTAGAACGGGAATTAGAATCAATCAAAACAAGTGAAATCCTGCGTGTCCCTCAAATAGGAAGGTAATCAATTATAATTTGATGGCGCCATAAGGGAAAACAGCGAGCGAGTTATGTTTGAATAATAGTATCGAAGAACGGGCAGAATATTGCCAAAACGAATTTACGATTATCTCCCTTCAGGCCTCCGCAGCCTTCGCATATCGACGTGCGCGGGATATAATATGGTAAGTTGTAAGGGTATGTTTATATACATATGTATATGTACATACATATATGCATGTGCGTATGTACGTAGATCTACACAAAGAGGTTTGTAATAGGGAAGTAGATTATATTTTGTGAAAGTTAAAAGTAACGTGGGGCGAGTAATATGCACGATACGTCTGAATGATACAATAGTTGTTAGTACGGAGCTTAATAAATGACATTTGTACATTGAGCGAGAACATAATTGCTCCTTTAGGCTCTTATTAATTTATTTCTCGATAAGATTTAAAGTAACAGCACCTTGGTTGTTTTGCTGTTTGTATGGAACTTTGTTTTAAGTAGTTAATAATTCTAAAATAAGATACTTTTCAAATAGTCAATAGGATATGTTAATATTTTATGTACGAGAAAACATTCCAGCTTTTTTACATACATCCGACGCTGAGTTCTACAAGTGTTCTGAGACACCCTCTACTGTATACATCTATATATGTACAATTGTATATTTGTTGATATGTAGGTATATAGTTACATTTTTAGATTATTGATGCGATGTTTGAAAGAGTCTAGCAATTTTATACGGGCGTGATACACAGAGGACTATTACTTTTAGTTACGTATTTTGTAGCAGGTACCTACATCTCTTTAATCGAATTAAAATATTCAACGGTTTTGTTACAGAGGTTTCTGGTTTTAGTTGTGAAAGGTAATCCGAGTATTAACAAGTGATGGTATCTCTAATATGCATCATTATGCTAAAATTAAATATTTCTCCATATATCAGAAGGTACGCGAGAGTTAATCGCAGTGTTCTTTGACGTGTCTAAAACGTATCGGCCCATAGTTGGTGAGCATGATGAACTTCAGAAGTCTTTAATTCACTAGGAGCTACAAAGTCGTGAGAAGAGACCCGTCTCCACGAAAATGATAAAGGGGTTGATGAAAACAGCAACCCAAGTTCCAGGAACATTTACACCTGTGATTGATTGATTGTTCCTTGATATTGATACTGTGTGTGCGTATGTGTTTGTGTGTTGTATGTGTGTTTTGTGTATGTTTTGTGTGCGTATGCATGTGTGTGCATGTTTGTGTGTGTGTTTGTGTTACTGTGTGTATGAGGCCTTCCGACTGAGTTCATGCTGCTGGTGCAAGCTGGTGTCAGGTACTCTTATTTCTTCGTGTATTCCCATCATGGATCTGGACTTATCATCGCACATGTAGCTATTTGCTACTTGTATAAGATAAAAAAATGTATTCTTTGGTGCCACTTCGTTTAATAAGAAGGCGCACGAGTTTCGTCCCATTTGTTTTAAGAAATATGCGCTTGTGGTCGTTGTGTGCGGGTGATAAGGCAACCCTTGTTCACGGTGACACGATGGCATTAACGTGTCCAAGCGTGCGGTCTGGACGCAGAGATTGTTTACACCCGTTGTGCTTCTAATAGGATCGTCTCAGACTATCGTGCAACCGCCTGCCTTTCATGCATTTCTGGTCAACTTTTCGCGGCTAAATATGTTCCAAATTCAAAATTCTAGCTTCCGAATATAATTTTTGTATAAGTGTCACATTTATATATTACTGCCTCTGATCGAGTGGTTGCAATAAGCTCATTATTCCACGGCGGGACCTATGACACACATATCTATCTATGTAACTGGTGATAGGTAAATGAACGTGAATCGTGATAATGTAAGTAGATACTACATTCGAAAATAATAAGTTTGACATTACGATAGCAGTAATATGCAATATTTATGAAAAAGAGGAGGCGGAATAGCTTCTGACTGAAGCTGATGGTAGGATGTTAGAGTAAGACCCATTAAAGTAGTTATCGCCGGTTTGAATAGCTGATTCGCATGTGGCATAGCGTTATGGCGTACTAACAGACGCGTAAATGTTGTTGATATTCTGGTTACAGTTAGGTAGATGGTGGGCCCGGAGCGGCCCGTGCGGCGCTGTCGCGGGCGAGCGTGCAGCAGGGAAATATCAATAGTGGAGTGGCGCGGAAGACGCCGGCCTTATCGAGCCGCACACGCGCCCCGCCACCCGCGAATTTACAATGTACGGCACCCGGCCCGCCTCACACCGCGCGCCGCCCGCTCCCACCACCCACCACACCACTTTAAAACCTCCCTCGCTAGCAATACGAGCGAAAATCCCGCACTACCGCCCGCTCCCGTTGTCGGTGTGCGTGAGATTTTCTCGCCTGGAAATTCTAATGCGCCGCGCGACTGCGATAAAAAATGACTAGCTCGGGAAACGTGAATACATTACCGAGCGAGACGGAGCGCGGCGCCGCCTCCGCCGCGACGCCGCCGCCTCCTCGCTATGTATTTTACACCGTTTTATATTTAGATTCTGACTGAAAAAGGGAAGGCCATGTGCAAAGTCGCCTACTTAATATGTATTCGGGACGCCCGCTCCGCGCCGTCCGCCCGGCATCGTTCAGTATGATAGTTATGTGCAGTTATGCGGCAGTAGATCTCAATTAGCTGTTTGACAGAAAGGGTTGAGAGCGATATTTATAGTATTAGACGATTAATATCGAGTAATCGTCGTGAGAATCTAATGGCTAATTTGTTCCGGCGAGGGTCGGCGTTAGACGGGTGATAATTGCAGGATAGAAAAAATGCGGAATAGGCGCGACAAAAGAGTTGTTTCGTGCGGCGCGCGCGGCCTTGCGTTTTTCTAATGGTTTTTGCGTCGCCACCTGCCAGCGCACGTGTGCCCCATGCGCTCATGTCGCCGCGCCGTGTCACTCTATTGTCACAACTAATAACGTCAATTGGACCGCATTCATTAGGAAAACATGTTTAATGACCGCGGTCTTTTGTTAACTTCTGTTTCACATGAAATGATGGTCAATCATGTCTTCATAACCCCTTTGAATGTCGTTTGCCTTGCGACATTCATATCTCTAATTAAGTGGCTGTATTATATATGAGCTTAGAAGCAAGTTACCTGCGATGATTTATATCGACTCGAAGGAAAAAGGAATATTGTCTAACGTAGGCAATCGAATAATCATTTATTGAACTCTATCGAACTTCTATCGAATAGACACCTACTTATCAAAATTCATTTATTATTAAATCAGAATAATTATATGAAAAGGGAAAAAGGATAGAGCGTAGGGCGTGAGGTATCGTGAGATAACTTAACTACAACAAATAGTTCATATTCTCAGGATCGTTATTATAATGTACGCCATAGGTACCTACCTACCATACTCATGCAGCAGAAGTCGTATTGAGCTTTGTATTATGTTTATTGCTGCAATGATTGCTCTTAAGATAAGCTTGGTTCATGTCACATATGAATACCTACTGAACTTACTCGTAGAACAGAACAGCTCCTCCACAAAGTCGTTTCTATGTTTTCTCTTGCGGTAAATTTGGAAAAGGAAATATTCAGCTTACCGAATAACCATTAGGTATTGATTAGGTATAGGTATTGGTAGCTTATATCAACATGATTCTTGTGCTGAGAAATTGACAATGTTCACGCTTAATTATCAGAAAATGTATCTCTAGTTAAAATTATCTTGGGAATAAGCTTCCTATGTTTCAAACATTGAAACAAGCGTTACTATCAGTTGACGGATTGGTTCAATTGTTGGGTAAGAGTTAAGGAACTGTATTGTAAAGTTTATGTTTTCATATTCAGTATTTGCTTCTTGTAGCGACGAGAGTCGACCCGCCACTGGCTGGAGTACCCCGCGTCGCGGCTACACCGCCTACTGCTCAACGCATGCCCTCCGCGGCTGCGCTCCGCGCCCGCCCGCGCTGCCCTCCGAGCAGGTAACGTAGTTTCACATAACGTATAACTGTTATTATAACAAATAACATAAATTGTATTGTTATTTGACTAAAACTAAAGCCTAAAGGCAACACATATAATTTCAAAGCAAAGCTGAATTGCTTTTCATAGGCATGTGTGCTTCATCTTAGGACGCATCTACGCTTTCATCAGGCGCGATCTCGTCCAAATGAGTTCAGACTATCATGTAATAAAATAAAATATTTTTAGACTGCAGAACTTAGCAATACTTTGTTTAGCAATTTGGTGATAAATTACCCATTGATCACGTAGACTGTTTTGTAGTTTTTTAAACGCGGGACGTGAATGTAAAAACTCGAATGTATCGATATCGCTCAGGTACGCTACTTCACCAAGTCGACGTGGTTTATAATACCAATGTACGTCTGTATATTAGTTTTATACATTTGTATATTAGTTTTATACATTTGATGCCCTCAATGAACAGATTTCACACAAATATTTGTTGCCTTGATTACTGTATTTCAAAATCTATCTAAACTTTACATATTTTAAATGTAGGTATTGTAACATACGTTGTTATATGAAGTACATAACCACTGTTTACTGAGAAACACCACGTAATGCAAGTAACTGTTGAAATATGAAAAAAGTTCAAATACAAAGAAATACGAGCAAACAAATGTTATTGAAAACTAAAATTGGTTTTCATCAGCGCAGCGGCGGCGCTGGCAATAAATATATGATGACGGAGCGCCGCTCGCGTGCCATCAAATATGTACAAGATCGTAATGCGGCCAGGAACTGGTGCTTCGTGCGGGCTTGCTATAGCGCTATGGCGCTCTTTGACAACTAGTTTCGGCTATTTTCCTACTGAAACGCTCACGCCCATCGATGGTGAGGTGGTAATGGTGAGATAAGAGTTAACTGCACGGCAATGTGGGCAGGAATTATCCTCCCTCATAATTTTATGAAAGTTTTTTATGGAACTTGCATTCCCATTTGAGTGTTCTTTGATGTGAGTAGTAGCATAATTTTCTTACTCCGCAAATGACGGCAACTTCGCTTAGTTGGCGACAATGTCACCTAGATGGAAGCACTATCACAGCCGACAGAAGGTCCTGCGAGTTATTTTGATATCTCATTACACACGCCTTAAAGGACTTTATGGACAATCTAATGCTTGCAGTTTCGTTGAGATATTTTCCTTCACCGTTACAGCAAATGGAGGAAATGAGTTGATTCTTAGAGTCCGTTTATCTATATAATTGATATGAGTTTTACGTAAAATACTCGATTTACGGTGATAAATAGGTACTGATTAAATAAAAAAAAAAATACATTTTTTATATCTACCATAGTAAGCTTTGCTTAATACGTTAAATCTATTATCATAATCATAATTATCAGCCTTTTGTCGTCCACTGATGGACATAGGCCTCTCCACGCCACTGATCTCGACCTTTACCTCGTCGCATCTAACCACTGCCAGCCACTTTGTGTATATCGACACTCCACCTAGCTGGAGGACGTCCTACGCTACGTTAAAATCTATATTTTGAAAAATAATTGTACAGTAGTATTATTTATAATAAAACACTCACAAATAATATATGATAATATAATACTCGTAGATGAGGAAAACGCTGGGCTTGGGAGAGGTGGGGGGAGAGGCTAATTTACCCGTATAGTCTTAATCACAACCTGCTCTTGATGTAAAGCGTACTTTTACATGGCGTATGTATGCCATATAAATGACGCGTGCGTACATGTCTCTTCCGATGCCATAATCATTGAGGGCAACAAAAAACACATCCTCATGTATTCACATTGAAAATAAAACACCTCCTCAAGCTAACGACGGGCCCGTATTCCAACGGGCAATTGATTTAGCGAATGAGTTAATAAATATTAATCATTTACGCTCTTCTGTCCTTGGAGCGCTTCCAAAATGGCATTCGATGTTTATTCAGCTCCATTGTGCCTGCAGCCGATACCTGACCTATTTTTAACACCGCGCCGTCACTGGATGCGATGCCCTGCTAACATATGTTCTCAAACCGTCATACTTATTGATGGCTAGCCATCAGAGCGGAAAACTAATTCGAGCTAATTGCTAGCTAAGAATCGAGCAATTAACAACATTATGGGTATATTTTAGACTTAAATCATAATATTTTACACACAAAATTCACATGTGCAATATGCATTTTATTAATGACTTCTTAGAGTGAACAGAATATTGCGTTATAATTTCAAAATGGTGGCATCGGTTAAATCTGCAGGTTATTTAGTGCATGGTAACTGCAATATTTACAAATGAACATCGAGCGAGCATTCATCAGTCGGAACAGCTGCTGGTAGTGGCGCAGCACCAACATGGAGGCTGTCAAAATGCATCAAAGCTGATCGCTCCATTACGGGTGATCGGAGACGGAGGTGCAGCGCTGGCGCCCGCTCGCTGGAACATTTCAATGTAGAATCCCCGCGTGCCGGTCCTTACACAACACCTCGTTATACCATATAGATCGCGCCACTCCGCACTTCGGGACACGCTCAAAAACCTACTCGGATTTTACGAACTGTTTCGCTTTCGAAAAAAGATGATTGATCGAACACCTCTAAAAAGGTTTCGAGGGCGCTTTGCTCATTGAACGTGGAAGTAATTGATGGTGCACGATCAATAATGGACCCGATCATTAGCATATATTACTTTAAACGATTCGCTTTTGCGTTTTATTTGCGATTGATATTTAATTGCTCTATTCATTGATTTCTTCACGTCACACACTGTGATTTTCACACTATTTGGAATTCATTTATTGCATATTTATTAACGTTTAACCTTGTACGTGATATTTTAGAATCGAGTGACTGAGACACACACCGACAATGTTGACTAATTGGTCCGTATTAAGTTTGGAAACAGGTTTTCTTATAAATGTCAATTTTACCAAACGATCATAAAAAAGATTGTCTTCTTAATACGAGTAGAGTAGTGGAAACACGTAAACGCCTATAATTTGCCACTGACTGGCCCAAAAGCCATCCGTACAACGAAGAAGTTGTGACAGTTGGTTCACAATGTGTCAGCTGGTCTGAAGTTGACCGCCGTTAAATATTTGACACATTTGTGACCATTTTTTGTATCCAGTCGGTTTCCGAAATGCAGGAAGCCTTTAAGAATGTGATTTGTTATACCTTTTCTTCGGATGCTTCGTTTACAAACTGCAAGTAAAAAACAAGTCTTTCTGGCAATTTGCGTTCACTTAAGATAAATTACGTAACATCACGCCCGTAATCCGCGAAGGTGCTGGCAGAAGAGTGTGGTACACTCCCACGTTTCACCAGTTACGTTTACGTCCCATGGAAT
>DWEE01002557.1:0-11442 GCA_018245755.1 Parelbella macleannani
ATTTTATAATTACGTATTTTGATTTTAAATACACAGTTCTATAAAAGTTTAAGCACTAAAGAAAGTAATAGAGCTCGAAACAGTGCAATATTCGTTATAAAATGCTAAAATACCGCAAAATATAATTTTATTAATATATGTCTAATAAGTTTAAGGCGCGCCGTCCGTGTACTATAAGTTTGATGTACGGTGCGCCTTATTACAGGTCATTGAATATGCAACACTTAGGAGTGTAATACCACGACATTTACGAATTTAAACATAAGCTTTAAACTGTGGTAATGCTGTAATTTATTAAATATAAGAAAACCGTAATATCACGCCTGTAAACCCCGAAGGGGTAGGCAGAGGGGTGTAGTACACCCCCACGTTTCACCAGTTACGTTTAACTCCCATGGAATAGGTGGTGAAGCTATTAATGTACATCGGGCACGATTCCAGACTCCGAGTAATTACTAGAAATTCTAAATTAGAAAATCCAATAATACCCGACCCGGGATTGGAACCCAGGACCTCCCGATCGGCAGTCGCGCTTGCAACCGCTCGACCAACGAGGCAGTCATATAAATCTCTTATATGGTAGGCAGAGAGTACGATAAACATATTTTAGTAATTAATACTTTAGTTATGTATGTATGTAAAATGACTTGTAATGTGACTTGTTTGTATATAAAATGACTAATATATCTCTTACCTGATACATCGACATTAGTAGATACTATGCCAATATTGTGAATTCAAAATTACTTTCCTAAGAACAAATTTAAAATACTCTGAGTGCAGCATGAGTCTGCCTAACCCAACGTACAAACCGAACCAACATGTTATGCAATCATCATTTATAAGGGTGGTGTTACCGTCGGCAAACATTAAACATGTTCTTACCATAACTAAAAGTGACATATTTTCATTTAACATCGCATTAAACATTATTCATGTCATATTTTAAAATCTTAAATATTATTTACGTACAATACTTAGTTGGCATTTGCAATAATTCATAAAATGTCGAGTTAAATATTCAATTTATTCATTTTATCTGCACTTATAATATGCCATCTTATAATGCATCGTTTTGCAACTTAAAGTGACACAAACGAGTTTAAACTGGATAAATGTTTATGGTTTGTCATAATAAATATGCCTCGTTCGTACATTAAGGGCCATTATTAAACTTAAAATTGAAATCTTTAATTTAGAACGACAGCGTTAAATACGTATTAAACAATAAATAAATTGAAGCATGTGTTAAAATATTTGCACTTTTAAATAATTTATTAATAAATACAGTGAGTTATATCCTGCAGTTTTTTTTGATTGATCGAGGAATCTTTTAAATCTGCTTATAATTGGAATACTCACAAATATTGCTAACTCTGCAATATACTAAGAAACGGTAAATGATCACAGTATAAAACAAACAGTACAATAATACATAAATATTGCACTAAGATCCTGGTTAAAACATGCAGTGGTTTGTCCTTCAAACATCCTGTTTACATACACTATGAACGCTTTGTTACCTTCGTACAATCCGTTTTCTAATACACTGTGTTGTTTTGTATCAAGCACCTGACGTACGAGCCTGAGACAGCGTGTTGATTGGTATTCACACACCTACGATGTAACCGTTGACTTAACCCGAACGTTGTGCAATGCAAAATTTCAACGAATCAATGAATCACCACTAAATGTAGTTTATGTATGCTAATAACTTCGACTATGCTGCGTAAAGCTCGTGTTAGAATAGTGGGAAGCGCACACTGGGGATTGTTTAAATTTTCTCAAGCAATGCTGAAATTTATATTGGGCCAGAAGTTGAGTTTAATTTTTTTTATCAGAATATTTACCCCCAGACAGAACAAATACTTGCGGCATCACACAATCATTCCAGGTGGGAATCAAACCCACGGCTCTCGGAGCAACAACCGGGTTCACTAACGACCGCATCAACAACAGGCCAGTCAAAAGAACGTTTGCACAATATGAAATTTAATAAAACTGAATAATTTACTGCGATTTTAACTTTGTTATATTTTGTTATAATTAGATTCCTCTGTTCAATGGATCAAAGATTAAATTATCGAATGTGCGGTGGGTTCAACTCTCGTGTTGGCTTAATGCTTGTATAATGGGCTTTAACCGTTCAGAATGCCTGTCGTTCCCAATGTCCCATTATCATATATTACGTAATGTACAACAGTGAATTTGCAGCGGTTTTTGCGCTGAATTTTAATGGATGCGATGCTATGTACGAGTACCAGGAATACACGCTATTTCTTGTGTTCCTGTCAAATCGTTTGATTTATGTGTTAAGGTTTATTGTGACTTCTATCGTGCTTTCGAAATGACATGGTAACTGAATAGGTATAAATTCTCGAACTTGCTATCCATAGAACACACGTTTATTTTGTAGTTATCCAATTTCCATTAGCTATTTAAAGCTTAGATAAAATTAAGCTCAGCATAAATAATATTTCGCTGGACATATTTCTTATATTCATCTCCCACGTATATAAAAGGACATTTAGATGGAATAAATCAAACATAAATGCCATAAAAGTTTACTTTTAACTTCTATTCACCGTAATATTCATAATTCAACAAATGATACATTTTATTGCCCATTGTACACTAATATGTTGAATCTGTACCATTAATTTACGTTAGTGTTCCTACGTGTACAACATTCAAAGTCAGTTTAACACAAATTTTATGACGACAGTAATACCAAGCGACACTTAAAAAGTGACCTTTATTGTATTTTATTTATTTATCCAACAGTTCTAGAACATTTTCGAAAATTCGTAACTATAGTTGAAGTAGAAAGTATCGCTGAATGGTATTGAATGGCTATGAAGTAGATATAAATAGCCACATCCTCCTTATCGGGAAACAGTACGCTGACAGATATATTACCAGTGTTGATATATATACTCTGAATCCCTCAACGACGGCTTCAACTAATATGAAAAGGAGAAATGTTAACTTTTTCTAATCACAATAGATGTAATAAACGAACTAATGTTCCTATCAGTCCTATGACCTGTACAATGACTAAAACATGACTTTCATTGAGTGTATGTAATAATAAATAATAAAAAATAATAATGAATAATAATTAATTTTTTTTTATAATTATAATAATTACCTTATAATGAATAAAAGAAATTGAACTTGAATTTGAATTCGTAATGACTGTTACCAATCTGCGAATCCCTTAAAATTTTCCATGTTTTATTTCAATTAACATACACTTATTTATAATTCTTAACAATAATCGTACCAAAAGTTAAATTGAATGTAAAAATCGAATTTGATAGATATTTAAAATTATGGCGTAACCAAAGAACGGAATTCAACTGTGTCTTTGTTAAAACAAGTAACGAAGTTAAAATTGATTTCGTATCGAATACCTACAGTACATTGTGTGTCGAAATTATAGTAATCGTCGTTCCACAGTCGAAGCAATCCAGCTTAGTATGCCGATCAGCCGACGACAATTAAATCCAACATGATGACGCATTTACGCCCCGCATTACAATGGGTTAAGCGTGAAATGCTCGATCCAATCCGTCGTCCTACTATATTATTACTTGTGTGTAATCACGATTAAACAGCGGAAAGAGTACAATGACCTTAATTTTAATTCATTTTTGATATTATATGGAAGAAACTGCTCCCTGCACACCTAATGAATTTTGTTTTCCGTGTACGCTTCAGCGGCTCCCAGCACAAAACGCATGTGTATAAGTTGAAGTTAGACATTCTAAATTAGGTCGTCTTATTTTATTGATTTACTAAACTGAACGTTACGCTATACGACAAATACTATTTACCTGTAATATCCGTCTTAAAGTAAACGCTGTAGGTATTCAATGAATATAAAATTATTTACGCTTCTTCATTGAATTTCAAAACTACATGATTCAAATTGGTTAATTTTTTAATGTTTTTTTTGTAAATATAAAAAATTAAATAGGTAGTATTATTTGATATTACTGTGTTATTTTTTATGTTTTGATACTTCTCTGTTGTTTTTATATTATAAGCACATTGAGCGCTACAAATTAGGAACACGTTTGTAACTTTTTTGTCCTTAACTTAATTTCATCCGAGATTTATTGAAAACGTCTTGCTGCCAGGAACACCCAACACCATATTTCTTCTGTTATAAAGAAAACATGTCGACAATTTGTTGGCACTCTATCAAACTCCTAACAAACTGTTCAAGTACAAACAAAACAAGTATCTCTTAAAGCATATCCTGTCCTATAAAACAGGAAGAACATTGCGATTGTAAACAGTGATTTAAATCGCAAACGATGTGGTGAAATGTTTTATTGATGTGATTCTTTACAGTTGCATCAGTAGCGGACGTCCATGGTTTACATACGTGCAGGCCAATTGATTTAAACCGAAGAATCCGCTTGCGGGGCTTTTCAACGTTTTGATTGATTTCGATTTGCATAAGCTGTGTCGTAATGAACATGTTGACCGTATTTTTCGAGATATGTAGTGTCAGCTTTCAGTGTTCGGATTGAATTGTATACCCTTCTGTTCTATGCCTGGCACTTATTGCTACTGTTATGCATCACTACTTGAGTATATTATTCTACGAAGTTCAACTCTAGCAATAGATGCACATTTCTAAGTGTACGTGCGTGTCGCGTCTCGTGGCTAATTTCGGCAACGTCGCACGCGTTTTTGTATACCGGTGTTACGATTTATTGTACACGCGGTGTACAATAATTAGCAGAATTAGTAGATATTTACATTCGATTACAATTCGAATAAAGAACAAAACAAGGAAAGTTGAATGTACAATTCGTAAATTTGTAATGTTGTTTACTCTTGTTGCATATTATTAATTAGGTACTGATGAGTAACATCTTACCTCTCGCTTTCCTGCAATCTGCGGGAGTGATATCATGGAAGGCATCGGAAGTAAGTAACAGGAAGCTCGTTTTATATGCATAAGGTCTACTAAACTTTCGCCTTATGTTCGGTCTATTTTAATTGTTATACAATTATACCTGTGTACATTGTATTTGGCACTCGGTGCTATCTGCGTATCTTGTAAGGGCACTGGCGTGATGGTAAGATAATAACATGATTCTGGCATGCTATCTTCACATTATTACACAGTAACAGCGATTTTAACAGTGTAGACATAAATAATTAGCTCTGTAAGGAAACTCGGTCTCTACAGGGATAATATCTAAATGTGTGGCTTGCACAGCTGTGCTTGGTAAAGTAGCGTGCATAATTGTATTTAACTACATCATAGACACAGCTAACTAGCTAACGCTGAGTGTGTTCAGGCTTTCATCATTGCCAAGCCTTTTTAATGTTTCACTATTGGACACGGATAACTCCTAGAACAGACTCCTACAATAATAAAGGCCAAGGCCATAGTGAGCCACGCTGGCCAATTGCGTACTAGCAGATGTCACGTTTACAATAATTTTACCAATTAATCGAAATCATCAGTCGGTTAGATGCAAACACATACGTATATATATGAAATGATGAATCGCCTTTTCACCATATCAAAAGGTTAATTCCAACATATAACGGGCGTGGAAGCGATCAGTCAAATATTAAACGACATTCATTCAGCGGGCGCTCTTGATAAATTAACTTTCCGTTGTCTGTGAACTCCTTCCCAACTTTGAACTGGACACCCTCAGTGTTTCAGTATCGTTCAGATACGTACCGCGTAACTACATACATATATTTACATATTATATATTTGAAGTTCATGTTGATATGCGTTGTTTATGGTATTAACAATATATTTTATATGTAAAAAAGAAAAAATAAACAATATTGATGGCGCAAATGTACTTTGCTAATATTACAAAATCGTTACCAAAAATCTTTAATATATTTACATTAAATTAAGATTGCGTAATGTTTTTTTAAGGTGAAAATAGTGTCTAAGAAGTAAATTAATACAAAATTTTAAAAATCATTTATTACAGTACCAAGTGAAATTATCACATAACTGAACGTACCCTTGATACACAAATGATTAAATAATGTCAATGAAAAAGGCGAGAGTGAGAACAAATTGAATTAATTGGTTTTATGTTGATTCGTTAAGAAAGTGTTACAGTAATAATTCGAACATAATATTCAAATTTTACGAGCGGCCCAATTGTAATTTGTAGATCACAGTTAATTGGTGTATTCCAGCAAGCAATTTAATGATTTTCGTCGGGAATGTGAAGGTTTGATTGATAAAATCTTTATGACTAATAAAATCAAAAAGTTAATATCTGTGTACATATTAAGAATCGTTCATCAAACTGTTTCTTGCGGATGGATAATTTTCGGGCAAAACAAGTAACTGAGTTGGTGTTATAAAATTATTCTTTAGCTATTTTCATATTATTCTTTCTTGTTTTTGTACCACACTAAATTTATTTAAAAAGTTGATTATCTTACGTACTGTATCTTGCATATATAGTTAAATAAGTAGGTAAATGATTTCGGTATGATAATAACGAAAAATAATATAAATGAGAATATTTAGTGCTTATGAACACAAAACATACACAGTTTACACATACAATAATAGCTATTGTACAAGCTTTTAACATATAGTTAATTAATTAATTCGTCGGATAACGGTTGAATATAACGATGTGGCAAACACTAGCGATATTACAATATTTAGCAGAAAATCGGTATTTTGGGATTCGACAGATTTATCAACATTAAACCGCTTAGCCAATTCGTTACGATGCGATCTGATATACGCAAACGCACAAACGTACACATATATTTACACCTATATGTACAAATATTTAATTATAATATAACGTCACGAACACAGAAGTGCAGTACTCCCGTGTATCGCCACTTATGGTATATATAGATTATAGGATGAGCGTATTTCCATATACCGGTTACTGACACAGACTCCGTTTGGTATAGAATTGCTAATTACTAAAACAAGTTATGAAATGCAAACAATTATATCAATAATTATGAATAGTACAATCATTGG
The DNA here is from genome assembly GCA_018245755.1 of Parelbella macleannani. Lineage (NCBI taxonomy): Eukaryota > Metazoa > Arthropoda > Insecta > Lepidoptera > Hesperiidae > Parelbella > Parelbella macleannani. Next base: position 7,019 of record DWEE01002557.1, read on the forward strand.
CCTAATGTTATCAATAGTACCAATCCCTTAGTTCTGACGTTAGTTAGTCTGACGTTACTTTTCAGTTGCCAGTTGACTCATATGCAACTCTCTTCAGATAAAAAAAAATTAAATAGAAGTTTGGGAGCGTACTATACTTCTCTGCCTACCGCTTCGGGGGTTATAGCCGTGAATTTACATTTTTACGTTAAAAAGAAGTTTAGTTGGCGTGAATGAAATAAAAAATCAAATAAAAATATCTATTACGTATAGTTAATTCGATTTCGAACGAAATGTGTGCGAACTCCCTCATCTTTGCTACTTTGTTTCGGATTTCCAAAACCTGTTTAATGATTTTGTAATCACGGCAATAAACCGAATATACATTTGCCTAATGGCCAATTGCCGTCCTGTATTTACTTGTATCAAATAGTAATGAGGCTTTTGTCGCTAGTGACCAGATTAATTCACAGCTTTATCGTTGAATTATTAAAGCGATTATCTGTTAATATATTTAATGCACTTGCAATGAGTTAAGTGAAACAATTAAATAATGACGCTCTAATGGTTGAATCTTAGCTCTGATAGAGGCGTGAACAAATATGTAGAGACCCATACATCTAAGGGTTTGGAGTTCGCAAAGTATACGTTTGCTTAGTACTTAGATTGCACGTTTAATAATTTTATAGACTTCTATTTTTTTCTGTGTTTGTGTAGCATATAATTTAAAACAAAATATTTAACAGGATAAATATTAAAATTTTTAAAAAGGAACTTTAACGATTAAAATGTTAAACTTAACGTTAAAACGAGCATTAAAGAAAGTAGAAAATAGTTAGTCTATATTATGCGTCCTTAAATTATCATATTAATTATTTCATAATTTCTTACATTGTCAGTAATATCCATTGAATAATTTTTATTCGTCAAAATTTCAGGTCAAAAGTTAAAATAATTAATTTTTTTTCAAATATCGTATTACTCGAAATAATATACCTACATTATCTTGAATAACAAAATGTAATTACCAATTCCCAGGATTTCCATATTAACAAATATTGCACCATGAGACCTTGCTGGAGATTTGTTCAAACATTTGAGCCATTTGTGCATTTGCCCAGCTGGCAAACATACTGAAACCCAAAGGGAATACCTGAAGACAAAATATGGATTCAGAAAACACTATTCCCGGAATCCATTCGGTCTCGTATCAAAAGAGGTAGAATTTTTCATAAGGAATAAAGTTGTTTATGTAGAACGATAAAATAAATTCTAGTTTCCAGCTGAGAATAGGACTTTTCCGTAAGAGATTTTCGAAGTACGAATATACGTATAAATAAAAGGCGAAGTTAGCTTATGTGCCAGAGCAACAGATTATTAAGAATTTTTATTCTGAGATAACCCTGTATTAGGTGAAGAGAATATCAAACGAATTGGCTGCATATATTAATAGCTTTTACCGCAGACCTCTAGCAGGTTTTTCCCCGTGTTTAGGTATATGTATTGATATATATCAGTTTGTGTGTATTTAACTACAGAGGAATATACTTTAATAAGAGCAGTAATAGTCTTGTGGTTTAGAATTCCGCCGCTCACTCCGGGGGTCCTGTGTTCAAATATATGAAGCACAGCTCTTTAAAAAATGTGAATTTTAATATTAAATATTACCTGGTATAAATCTAGTTTGAAGTCTAAAGATAAAGTTCTCCACGAAGATATTCTCTTAGGCGTGTGGAGTCTGCCTACTAGCACTTGTCCAGTTTGGCAGATTGGGACCACAGCCCTTTCTTTAGTAGACTGTACCCCTGTCCAACGGTGAAACGATAAAAGTCTTAAATAAAAATATGCTCAAAGGACTAAACCTTCATTTCACAAAGAAAACCAGTATCCAACAGTGAAACAATAATAGGGTTAGAAATATATGTATATAAATATTAACTCAAAGGACTGTCCTTCATCTCTCATAATTACGAGTAGGTATCATTATCAGTCTGTCATCGGCTACAGCTGGACGTAGGCTTCTCCAATGGCACGCCACTGAGCTCAAGCGAAATACACTTAGAATAACAAAACACAGCTACTAAGTTGCAAAGCTACCTCTGGGTCACTGCGAACGTTCATAAAAATAATGACCAAGCAGTGTCGGAAACATAAAACACTCCTGTAGACGTGCATATTATGACAATCGTAGTGAAACGTCTAACTGTTCAACTGTCTTGTTTCCAGCAATAATATAAACATACCTTTGAGGTACCGTAACATATGGAAATGAAATGTTCGGCGGTTTCATTTTGAAGTAAGTAGACGATACAGAACCGAACACAGATACAGAAGCAGAACAAAGATACAGAAACAAAACGGAAAATCGGAAAAAATAAATAAATAATGAAACTTGGAACCTTGAATTTTATATAATAATGATATTTCTGATAAAGCGTCTGAAGACGGTATCTAAGCAGCGACCGAGAGATGAAATACTGAAAAATTCCAAGAACATTAGCAACAGACGCGTCTAGACCGCTTTGGATCGCTGAAAGGTTATTCATACGTGTCATTCTACAGAAACTACATATTTATATACTCATATTATATGTAAAGCACGTATTTAGAATTGTAGGATAACCTTGTGTCCTAATGAAATGTTCGGTTCTATTTTTCTTGTTTATAATCAGTCCTTTTACATGATATAAAATCTTAATTTTTTTAGATTGCAGCTGTAATTTGAAAAAAAATGATTAACAAACTTGTACAAATATAGATCTATGTAACGGTAGGTTCATATGGCGATATACCACTCGTATATTTATAAAGTTTCACGTGACGTACGGTACACGTACTCGTATATAATTGTGCCGTCGACGTGCTATCCATAAGGATTACAAAACGCGACCAAAAATTAAGTGACTACTAAATTTCCTATTCAGCAACTTGTGCACGTATTGAAAACCTTAACATTAATTGGTTCCACACAGCTATAAGATTTTATTAGACACAAATATTAAGTTTATTCATACGTGTTTTGTACTATTATGGTGTTAAGTGCAAACCGTCAAAGTGTTTTTTACATTATGATGTACTCTTCACATCATCAAATTGTTGCAGTCCACTAGTGATTATAGATCTCCCCTAAGGGGCTCCATGCGCATATTTAATTCCCACGATGGGCATTCGGTTTAGAAATTTTCCTTCTTTACCTTTTTTAAATCTACTCATTAATTCATTTTCCTTTCTTAAATCATTAGGTGCATCTAATAACTTGATGACATTTTTAGAGAGTCTTCGAATCATTTCAATTAATCATTCTTTAAATACAACAACACTTTTTAGACATTTCATTTGTATATCTTTTACATAAAATATGATGATGTCTACCATACTTAAAAATTTCTGTCTGTCTTTGCGATCTCTTCGTTTGTCTTTATTTGGGTCGCCTGGAAGAAATCGCTATTGCGAGATTAGATCGACTATTGTTTGTATATTAGGTCTATGCTATTTAATTGTTAATTTCGTTTTGTCGTCCTTATTAATTAAACTTGCAAGTTCTATATATTCTTTCACATAATACTTTGTTATTGATCTAGTATATTTAAAATGTCCACATCTAAATTAACGAGCCGAATTATCACTTATATGCCCCACTTACCACTTGCTAGAAGCTCGATCAGCGTAATGAAATTATGAAATTCTCCAAGGGAAGTATACTAAAGGAAGAAATACTAAACATTCTTACTTCAATTTTTTTAACAACACTTAATACTCTTAATTATGAAAACAATGAAAAACAATCTTCGTTTTAACCTCATTGAGTCTCAGTATAACAGCTATTATAATAAAGCTCGCGAAGAACACGCCGAGAGCTAACAGAGGAACAATGTTCCACGCGCTCGTTCGACTTCTCATTACTGTGTTCTGCTTCGTTATAGATAACGCCTGTTTGAATATCAATACGAAGTACCAATATTGTTTTCAATGTCATATTATTATTCATCGTGAAGTGCCACTAAGTCGTAGTGCATTTGAATGGCATTGTTAGTTAGCGGCTGACGGTTTGTGTATCGATATATTAAGTTTGAACCGTGATGAACGGAACCGATATTTTAGATCAATCTTAGTATTGTATTCGACTTTTTCTAATATCAACTTTAAGTAGGTACGCCAAATCTCACACTCCCTACGCGTAATACTCTTAAAAATGGGCGCAAAGATTTTTCACGTACGAATTATGAAATATTGCCTAATCGAAGCTTATAACATGATAACGAAATCTTTGATATGTTTGTATGTGGCTACTTAAAGTGACCTTATCGCACACGAGGTGACCGCTCGCCATTTATAATACGAGTGTATAGAAAAAGCTAAAAGAAATTTTAAACAAAGAAAAATGCAATGTTCATGTCAAGTTTATTGCTTACGAAAAATTTAAAGAAAATATCCGTTGGTGAAAT
>DWEE01002558.1:0-11441 GCA_018245755.1 Parelbella macleannani
AGCCTCTCACTCTGGGGGTGCTGGGTTCAAATCCATGGCGCGCACCTCTTTACAAAAGTGCGTTTTAAGTTTAAATATCACTTCCTAATGGTGAAGGAAACAGAGGAATCATGCGCACTTTAGAATTTACAAAAAAAAAATTCTAAGGTTTGTGAAGTCTGCCAACTCGCACTTGGCCAGCATGGCAGACCATGGCCACAACTCTCTCAATATGAGAGAAGACCCATTTTCCAACAGTGGAATGACAAATGGGTCGTCTACGATTTTTATTTTTTATTATAAAATAGTGATTACATTTTAATAAATAAATACACAAATAAGAGAAATGCGAGTTACATTTCGTAATTTTCATGATTGGTCTAACAGTCCCTTCGTCGTATTTTTGTCTTTTTTTATTTGGGTCGTCTTCGCCACCCTCCAGAAAAGAGGGCGGAGTGGACCGCGGTCGAGATGTTTTGATACTTTAAGGAATTCTTTTCATACACAATTTACCTTTTTAGCAAACTTTAACATCCCGACATATTTTATGAAGCAGCAGCCATGAAAATTACCGTCAACCTTATATTATTTCACAGCCTCAAGTTGGTCTCTGTTAAAATTGAGAAGTGTTAAGTCATTAATAGCATAAAATATTATCGGAATATTAAACTATTATTAAAACATTAAAACTATTAAAACATAAGTATGACATCTTTGAGTTTCGTAGAATTTATAACACGAATTGATGTTAGAATATTTTAAAGGATTTTTTTTTAAATCCCATCGCTGAGCACATATTATTACACCATCAAATTGCTCTAAACAGGAATGACAGTGAAACTCTGTATAGTAGGTATTATCTAAAAAACCAAGACCACGTCGTCTCGGTCGCGCTTAAAAGAGGCTATTTACAGAAGTTGAGATGGAAAAAAGGTTGTTTCGAACGATAGGTTTTTATTTGATTTCGCTGTGTTTGCTTTGAAATTAGCCCGCGTCGCTACCTCCGACAGCGGTGTGTTTGTCCATGTCCCTGTAAACGTACTTTTAAATACAAATGTACATTGGAACACAATTTTTCGCAATCGGACATTTCAATAAAAAAATGTACAACAATAACAGCTATTGGACATTTCGGATGTCGCGCAAAAATAGTACAATACCGGTTATTGGAAGTAAGATTTTCCATAGTTCTTCTGTCATTTCACTGTCAGTAACACTAAAGGTTTATTTATTTCCTTTGTTAATTAAGACCGCTCCCGCCCGTGGGGACCTGCAACCGACATGGAATAGGACTGGAGGAATAGGTTACTTAGATCAGTTTGAATGTTGGTCATAGCATTAATAATGGTTAGTAACTATTGGTTGGTAACAAGATTTAAAAAAAAGAACTCTCAGTAAAACTAGTCCGTTTACTATATATAATGCAATAGTAGTTAGTATTATTAATAATATAGCTATATACGTGCCTTAATATAGGTAGTTAAATGTTTGAAGTCTGATACATAACTAATATTAGTTATTCTATATTTTTTGTAAATTGTTATTCATATATTTTTACTTATATTATTAGGTATTTCAATGCAAAAATTTAAAATCTTCATTGTACGAACAACTACGTATACAACTACGCGTGCATCTATAAGCGTATTATAAAAATTTATAACATTAATGTGCAAATTAAATTTGGTATAATAAATAATACTAACATTTTTAAAAATAAAGATTTTTGAATATACCTACTTCCAAATCCATAATATTGTTGTATCTAGGAAATCACGTATGTCAAGGCCAATCGATGGAACCACTTTAAAAATATCATCTAAAAAAAGATTTAAGGGTCGTGCGGGACCTCTGTTTTTAAAATAACGGTTAATTAAAAATAAACCAAAGGTCATAACCCTTGCCTTCGTACAGCAGAAAAGAATATTTCTACCCTTCAGTTGTCTTTCAATTAATTTCAAGTGATACTCGAATCAGAAAAGTTTGGAAAAATTTGATAATAAATATTCCGTCAGAATTCGAAAAGTGAAAGGAAGTAGAGAGTTTGTAATAACATAAACAAAAGCAGAAAGCAGGTACTTTTTATAATTTACTTTCTAAATCCAACCTTTTCTGTAATGTTCTAAATATTATCGGAAGTTAAATAAAAAATAGCTTACAATAATTATGTTGTTGCTCCATAAAATTATTATTTAATTTACTTTAAAAACACGCTTCACTAAACGATTGCTATAGAATGCATTGAGATAAATATTTTAAATTTTCTATGTATTCTTTTTTCAATTAAATTTTCAATTAACCAATGCATCAATTCCAATAATTCGAAGCCGCCATTTTGGAATCGAATCAATGATGGCCCCAAATGCCCTATTCCCACCCTACGTTGCAAGATCCAAGACCCACTTAGAACGGTATAGTAATGGCCCGGGGCCCAGATGCCGCCGGATTTTTGAGACGAAATGAGCTTTCGCCTAATTTATTTTTTGCCGCCTTCTTTCCCCAAGTAAATATTGACATCATCTGTCATTTGATTAATGTGGATACGATTTTGGTTTAATGAAAACAAAACATATTGTGCCAAGTACCTAGATACTTTATTCGGAACCTATGTAACCAAAGATTGATTTATAGCAGATCTCAAGGAAAAGAAAACGAGTTTAAAAGTTCTAAGTCTTATCTTGATATTTCTACATTAAAGAAGACATTCTGAAACTTAATGGAAGTACACATTCCGTGTAAATATTTCATCCCCTAATTATTTTAGTTAGTTTCTATAAACACTGCAAACACAAATATTAGAAAGAGATACTACCATTAGTGACTAGGCTACTTTTCTTTTGTTAATGCTATCCTTAATAATTTAAAATATAATTAGGTATTAACTATCATTAATAATAAATATGCATTTACTCTTGCTACACATTTTATTGAAAGTTTTTTTATATTTCATTAAGTGTATTCTTATTAAAAATAAATTTTAATGTTTGAGTCACCTATGGATTCTTTTCTTATTTATATTTTTGTCAAACCATAATTTACATGAATACTGAATTATATGTAGAATTTTTAAATTTAGTTACAACTTATTTTTGTTACACTTTCATTTATGAGTATGACAGTTCGCATGTATTGTGTTCACTCAATGAACGAACGATAGCGAACAATATAATCATTCATTCTTATCCATATAATTCGAAATGTGACAAGACGCTCCCGAAGGTCGTATCTGAGTTTTTTGCGCCGGAACCGGACGTTCGGCCCGGTGATTAGGAAATTATACGAAGGGACCGTCTTCTATATTTTTTCTTGAGTTACTCTGTCTATGCGACCGCTGCGGCTCGCGTCGTGCGTCAGCGGCCCATGCACTGACTTACAATACTTTTACTAGTTGTCATTCGTTTAGTTGTATCTTTAATCAATAAGAGAAATATCTACCAGCGCCAAAATAGTGTGACGAAGCCTAAAAAGTTGTTAGCTATAGACTGATAGGTTCTATGTTTAAAAAAAAACGATCAAGCCCTATAGCCATAACGAAACCAAAGAACGAAGATGTATAAAACTAAGACTAACTCAAAAAGAATGATTACGTTTAAGCTGTTGCTTAGATTTATTTAGTAAACTAGAGTAACCTCAAACCAATAGAACAAACTGAAAGAGGTTTTAACAACATCTTATTACTTAATTTTATTGATTTTGTATGCAACTAGTAGTTAGATTTTTTGTTTTCTACCTCATTGGCCGCAGTCGCATATCGCCGCCGCATCGCCCGAAGCCACCATTAAGGTGTCGACGATTGGTTATTAAATCGGACTTACTGCGCCCTCTTTTAATTGTCTCGGCTTTTTTGTTCCCGAACAATTTCAATTTGAATTCGGAACGACCGAATTTTTACAATTTCGCTCAATGACATTCTTCATTCAAAGTTACGTTTAAAACATTCACCTTTACAGTTCTTTGGAATTCCTTATTCAAAGTTTTAAAAAGCATTCGTGAAGAAGCAACGTTGGTTTTATTCGAAAGATAAATTTAAATATACAGTACAATATTGTTTAAGAGTTGTTCGGACATATTTAATAATAAAGGAGCATTTATAAAGACTCCGTTTGAGAAAGATATTAATTTTAATCTACCCTCCCTAAAAACTTGTGAATGATAGATTCAAGATGTACAAAGATACCGGTCTGTTTAAAATAATAATATGTAGGTGGTAATATGTTGTTGCCTGCTTTCCCTTGCCTTACCTTGCATTGACTGCCTCGTTGGTCGAGAGATTGTAAGCGCAACTGCCGATCGGGAGGTCCTGGGTTCAAATCCCGGGTCGGGTACTATTGGATTAATCTAATTTAGAATTTCTAATAGCGACTCGGAGTCTAGATCTGTGCCCGGTGTATGGCAATAGGCTCACCACCTATTCCATGGGACTTAAACGCAACTTGTTAAAAGATGGGGGTGTACTACACCCCTCTGCCTACCCCTTTGGGGATTACAGGCGTCATGTCACGTAATATATTGTATAATAAAAATAGTCCGAATAATAGTACAATGATGATTCTAAAAATATAAAACATTATTATTATTCTATTCTTAATAATATATTAATTACAAATACCTACTTTTTAATTTGGTAGTACAATAAAAATAAAGATAAAACGCAACAATTCTATACGTCATAATTGTTTTGAAAATCATTTGTATTGTTGAATAATAGCGGAAGCCGCGTAGAAATGATTATTAATTACACTTAATTACAAAAAAATAACGTGGTTAAAAAAGGAACAAGATATTTTATTTAATTGTAACAAAGAATTAAATTAATTAATGATATTAATTATACAGTGCTTTGTTTTTATTCTTCACGGGTATTCGGAACCGGGCCCTCGACTTTTGTTCTACCATATGTTTCATTTTAGGGTTGTATTTCTTAAGTTCCTTTATAATCTACATACTTATGCGTTTTATTAATAAGAAATTTTTTAGGGGTTAATTCGTTTTTCATTTATTTTGAGCTTATCTTTGCCCGTATCTTAAACAACTAGGTACATAAGCCCATATTCTAAATAGGTAGGCAGATTCTAGATATCGAATACTTAGACTAAAATCTCAATAATACTTAAGTCTCTTTCAAGCGGGTGTGTAACCAGATACCTACACCTTGCTGAAATCATAAATTTTCTAGAATTAATAAACAATAAATTTTATTACATAAAAAATAACATTTTGTACCTACTTCTTACTTCACAAGCGTCATAAAGTAATCATTTGCTTGATTCATGAACTAATCATTAAAATACAATTTATTTTTTAAGCTTAAGTAATACGTTATTCCTCTAAAATTCCAAACTATCCCTTTTAAATAGTTTTAGTCTTAATTTAATCGAGGAAAATAGTTTTTATTTGCATTAGTTATTGTTATTACTAAAGCTGAATATGCAATTAATATTATACATGGTAAACTAATATTTTTTCTTAGTATTTTCCATGTATATAAAACAAATACGTACGTTACGAAACTAACACACCTGTTATTCATACACTAAGTCCTTCCTTTTTTCTCTATACATCGAGGACGGCATTTGTAAAACAAAGATGGCGGTTTAACATGACAATCAGCTGAGCACAATAGTCGCCGAGACAATATGAGAAAAACAGGTTTCCTGCTTCGAAATAGGTATTCAAACGTGTTTTTTTTTGTTTAAGACTTATAGCATTTCTGTATAAGTGCATATAGGTTGCATTTTGTTTACACATGCACGTCACTTGACACGAGAAACTTCGATAAATGTGTTTTTCAAATGAAATATACATATTTTCATCAATCCGTGATTCAAATAAATTGTACAATATTTTTACGGTCTCTCAACTTTTGTTATTGGCTTAAAGAATTTTATATTAGCAATCAGGAGATATAATAGCCAACTCATCGATAATTTTGGAAACAAAGTACCTATAAACCTAAGAAAGTTTACGCGATGTTAAAATTCCCTTTAACCTCACCTTCTCCAATAGGTATCCCAAAAAAATATAAACGTTACGAACAAATTAGCGGCGGATCTAATAAAGAACAACAGATGGTAAATTTTTTGGGCACGTTTTTTACCAAAAGAAACCGGAACACGGTCATCAATAGTGTTGTGATTTTTTACCGAATTTTCGAAACATCTGATCCTAACAGGTGCGGAGCGGGAACAAGAATCTCGGGTACATAAAGCGTTACATTTCGAAAGGACTTATGTAAGCGTTTTAAACTTGATAATTTTACGCTCTGCAATTATAAGATTTTTATATCACATAATTTAAAAAATAGATGTATGTAAGTATATTTATGTCCAATTATCCGGTCAATACCAAATTAGAATGTCAGTGAAGGAGAAAGGGAGTTTGGAAAATAATAAGCCTTCATTACCTTACTTTGTCATTGTCAAAATATCGCAAAACCATAAACGAAACGAAATAAAACAGTAAGTATACAAAATACGGAATATCTAAAAACGGTCACGCGAATGCTATTCCCTTAAGCCGTGTGTTCTATTGCACATTATAAGCTACGAGCTACGATTAAATAATAAACGGTATTTTTCTATTTCTAATTTGCTCGTAGTTCACAAACACAAAAGCAACAGAAAAACAGAAATCCGTAAAGAATTGTCTGCAACTAGCAAAGCATAGTGACAGTGGAAGAAGCTTTCATTAGCGTCTACAATCTTCACTTTACACCAATTGATATTATTATAATCCTATACATTAACATATAATCTAAAGAACTCACTAACTAACTAAAAAAAAATATTTGACAAACTTACATTATATTACATAATTGATTAATGATAAAAATATCTTTCTGTGTTTCGCGGTAGTGAAACAACTGCCTACGTAAAATCTTTTTTATTTTTTTTCAAACTCCGAACTTGCTACTTAGCGCGCTCTCATTCTTCCAAAGCCGTTTCTTTAATTAGCAACAAAGAATAGGATTGCGTGTTCCTCTTACTTTTTAATTTAATTACAGCGAGCGAAAAGACAATGGATTTAATGTATTCAGCCATTATTATGACATGCAAATTGTTAACACAAAAAAATGGGGCGATTTTAACTACTATGTCTTATTGTCTTTCGAATAAATAAAAAGTAACGGGCATGTTATTGTCTTAAAATTGTTATTTAAAAAGTTGCTCAACGCCGCTAAAGAAGTTTTCACTTAAAAAACTGAAAGCTTTATAAAATTTATTTACCGATGGTACCCCAATTTATTTATCGACATTTTAAAATAAATTATTACCAATGCACTGATAGGTGAATTATTTATTAACAATGGATTTCCTCAAAGTAGAATTCCACAATCCCATAACACATGATACTATTAACTATCTTTTTTAGAGCAACATAGCTACTTAAATAGGTAGGTACTTAATTTTCCTTTTGACATACATTCCAAGCTAAAATAGATTTTCATGAACACTAGATATATCATACAACATGTAGGTATAGTTTTTGCGGCATTCTCTTTGGCTTCCTTAGCGGTGTCAATATGTGATAAAAAGGAACCTACGGCTAGTTCAATAAATACTCGTAATTGCACTAAATAGCAATACAGCGTTAAAGTAATAAAGTCTAATAATTTATTAATTGGACATTATTAAATTCATTATCTGAAATTTCGACGCATAGACAAATCGAGGTGTGGTTGCCTTTGGTATTTAGCCATAAACAAGTTAACCCTCCTCTCAAAGGTCAAGACGGCACGCAACCGAACTGCGTTATACTTCTAACGGAATGTAACCTACACTTGTATCCTTACGTATCACACGGAATAAAACCTTTATTCTGTTTCCGTCAATGCTGAATGCGCATTTTGATTTTATGTTCCTTTTTAAAATTTTGGATTGGATCTACTTATATTAAGATTTGAATTGAAAACACAATTATTGTTTTTATTCCAATTTATGCGTTCTAATGTTTTATTTATGTGTAACTTCATAATGCGTGACCGTCTAGTCAATAAAATGTGAATAAATTTATATTAATCAAATGAACAGTAAACGATATAACAGCATTAAGTAACGTTTCTATAAATATTATAAACATGTATATATAAGTTCTTCAAAATGTCTAATAAATATAATAATTGCTGATTTCTTTTAATATTAGTATTATAAAGTTCCATAATTATTTATAAATAAAATAGAATTACGTTATTATTCAAATCTATATATAAAATCTGATCTCTAAATACTGATCTCTAATGAGTTTAGTTCAAGATAGATCTACGTACCACCATAACCCACGTATAGTTTTTGGAACTTCGCTGCTATCGACGTGAGCACTGAAAGAAGGATATCTAATAGGACCGAAACTATTCAGGCCATTTGTAAAAGTTCATTTAATAATTCAATTCGTTCACCGCCTATAGAGGTGGTTATTCTAACTGCTGGAACGTAGGAGTATACTACACTCTTCTGCCTCTCTTCAGGGACATACAGGCATGATGTTACGGTAATTTAATAAAGTGAATAGACGTCCACGAAACATTTTACAGTAAAGTAGTCCAGTCCAAAGTTACGCAAAGCCCGCTTTGTCTGCTGTCCGTACATAGGTAGTGTGGTGTACACATATAGGTATTTTTGCAACCAGTCCGGAGCGGTATTGCACGTTCCCGTTAACCGCCGGCTGATGCAACTTTTGATGCCTATAATAACATAATGCTGTACATATCTGCTAACACTAGCCGGATTCTTATAACGAATGTGGCTGGTGATATCCCACCTATGTTTTAATTACAACGTCAACAGCCCTGGATTCTGATAATTCGGCCACAGGATATTTTGTTTTTGTTGATTTAGTAATTAAGATTTAAAATGCTGAGATATTCTAGGGATGTCCCTTAGTAAAAAGTCAGATGTATTATACTGGAATTGGCTAGAATAATAATATCATTTTCCCATTTTCCCACGGTAAAAATGTAATTTCTGTCATATACCAAGTGCCGCTCAAAGTCGGTAATAAGAATTCCAAACGAAAGTAATTCTGAGGATTACACAATAACAGAATGTTTTAGATAACATCGCGTGTTAATTTAAAAATAATACAATGTTAAAAATCATAAGCATAATGAAATCAAAATCTCGAGTCTCCCTCCAATAAAAAGTATAGGCGAAGATGTTCGTCTTCTTTGACCTCCGCCCTAACAAGCGAAAAACGCGCCTAAGTTTTTTCACTTAATTTGAACTCAAAAGATACTCGAGATAATTGCTCTTCGCTCCTTTCAATCCCGAATAAATCGAACCCATTTCTGAACGAAAGCAATTTTCTCCATTTTCCCTATTTTTTGGCATTCCTCAAAATCCTCCATTGTAAGGAAAGAATCGGTGATTAAAATTCAATTTTCGAACAATCCAATGTGGGGATAATCACGCTGCATTTTAATTGATTAGAACATTTTGGCGCCAATTGTTTTGACAGATCTGATGGTTTTCTTTTAAAACTTCTCGTTCAATTCAGCCTTTGAAATTTACTTATTTATTTCTATACAAAAATAGTTACAATTTGATATTGTCGTAAACAGTGGCAATAGTGTGTCGCCACTATTTACGCCCACCTCGGAGTACAGACATATAATTAAATAATATACAGAAAATAAACAATACAGGATTACAATACAGAAATTAAAGTGTCATTTAGTGTTCATTTAAATACACGTAACTTTTAGTTCAACCTGTCCTTATTATTTTTGTGTTGAAATTTATTAAAATACCTCAAACTAAAAATGATGAGTAAAAAAGCGTCAGTTAAAATATCGCCAGTCTATTCGTTTTGACTGACATCAATATTTTATAATAATAGTAACTCTCTTTTTATTTCCAAAATAATAATAAAGGCCATATGCAACGCAATTCATCAAATTAGCCACGACACAGCCGGTCAACGATTTCCGAGAAAAAAAAGGAAAAAAGGACTCAACCCTTCCTTTGCCGCGTCAAAAATGACTCCACAAACATAGGGCTTGGACACAATAGCCCCCGGAAGATGTTTCGTACCTGTGATAAAATAAAAGCGTAAAAATTTACATAATAATGGTGTCGGAACTATTATTTCGGGTGATATTGGCTAACAAATGCGCATGGACAGCTGCAGGCCATTTTTTTCGCGGGTCGTTGTCCAGAATTCTTTGTTTAAAAGAGTAAGGTCACAACCCTTAAGTTGCAAGCTTTGGACCCCGACGAACAATGCGGTGAAATTTTACGGTTATTATTGTTATATCTGTGATTCGTAACGGCCGTGGCTCGATCTCGTCTAATAATAATACTATTAATGAATGAATGAAAATTAATGAAAATTATTATTGAAAGTTAATATAATTGTCATTAAATGTTCGGACTAAATATTTACTATCAAGAATAACAGAGTGGAAAAAGAAGCACCACATCCACATAAATGATGATTCATCCTAACATCTTAACTAATTGGGTTAAAATCTCGTTTAACCATGAATTTTTAACCTCGTTTAACTATGAAATTACTTTTGAACATGAACCTAATTGTCAATTAGTGAAAAATTTTCTACACATATTTGAAAACCATTCTATTTCTAAGCACAAAGTTATGTAACAATTTGTTATGAGTTCGAAAAACATTCCAAATTCGCCCTGCAACTAGTATTATTAACTCGTCGCGAAACTATAGAAATATTAATTATACAGTTAAAAAAAGTAATACAGATTGACACACCGGACCCTTCCGGCGCCGAGCAGGTAATCGAAGGGTTAACGAATAATGCTTTCGGATAAAAACAAAAAATACGTAGAGGGCTAATTTAAAATGTGAAATTTATGAGTGAGTATTATGTTACTGTATTTTGTCTTCAACGGTCAGCGGTTGGAATATTCCCCGTTAACGGATGCGGGAATTTAATAGAATTGTCTGACTGCTAGTGACGTTGGAAATTAATGTGTTACTACCAATTGAATCGAGGTACTTTTTCATTTTTACAATTCATTCCATTATTTTCTATTCCGTCGAATAAAAGTATTTTTTGTTATTCCAAGCAATCTGGTGAGTAGTAAGAATAAATCATGCATATTATGAGAGATGACCAGTAATTGATTTTTGGTTAGAAACAAAGTTGATACACCGGTCTAAGCTAAGAGTATGTTTGTAAGCTGTGTTTGTTTAATACACATCGTATTTTTACAAACTATACGAGAATTTTAGACTGATAATGATGATGATTTTATGATTTTTTTTAAAATAATACCTTACTTATTAAAATTATATAAAGATAACGTGAGAGTGAGAGGGGATAATAAAGTTCAATTTTATTGAAACTGACAACTGTCGCCCGCAAGGGACGCACTTTGATTGAACTTCAACAGAACAAGCGTAATATCTGTTTTATTTGTCTTTGTTATAGTATGAGTACCTCATGCTCTTTCACTTACCATCTTCATCATAATCTTCATAATCATCAATAT
>DWEE01002559.1:0-11439 GCA_018245755.1 Parelbella macleannani
CTTCAGGACTCTTACGCAGGATCACTAAAGTGAGCGGCTGATTACTAAATCACTAGGCTATAACTGCTTCTGATACGGTATCATTCGTTATTATAGTCAAATACAAGAGTGCATGTATGTATATAAAGGGGCCAGTTTCATTTCAAACCAATAAACGGTGCTGCGCCATTGTACTTACATCCCGTCATAATCACTGTAAGTGAACGAAAGTGCACGAACTGAAAACGAAAACAATTTATCTCCCTGATTATTTTAATCCCTGTCTCCTTTATTTCGGCTTGTCTCGTACCTTCAGCTTCGTGTAATATACGAACAATTTACAAGTGCATAACTCTAATTAAAACGAAACTGCGAAAAGAGCCAAATGTCACGACTAGTTTTAATTGCGAGTGGAGATACAACGATGAAAAACGCTGCAATTTTGCAAAAACGACACGCGAAAGTTTTCGTGGATGCCGACGAGAGTAAAAAGTATTAAAAGTCACGCACTGTGCATTTAGATCGCGGCATTATTGTTGCAAGGGGAACGTTTTACCAACGCTTTTTTTACCAACATCTTTTTATGAAAAGAATAATAAACAACCAGGTAGATATTACAAAAATATTGTAATTTCTAAGTTTACCAATTTTAAAAATTAACGATCACGGTTACATGGGACGTACCTAAATATTTATGTTTTAGATTATAATTACCACCAGCTTCGAGAAATCTATTGTATGGCAAGAGGATGTGAAAAAATTTTCGTTCATAATTAAAAAGCGCGATCAAGCCGTACTGGTCTGTGAAGAAGTTGTCGTGTTCCCGGACGCTTGTGTCCCGCGCAGTGCGTGCGGCTGTCCGGCCGCGCGCGCTCTCATCAGTCATCACGTCGCGCGACATTACCCGCGCGCGCCGCTCGCCTCAGATTAGCGTGATTAAAAAACATTACCAATGTATAGAAAGTATATTTGATAAGGCATCAAGTTGTTATATATTCTGTAACATTTGCAAAACTCACTCTATTTCCCTAGCTGTTTATATTCCAAAATAAAACAGCTATCTTTCGTTGATATCCTACCAGCTATATGATACTACATAAAAAGCTCTGCATTATGTATATTAAGACGCTTTAGAAAAGACAGCTTGCTGTATTTTCAAATTGTTCCTAATCGGTGCGAAGTAAGCCAAGCGACACTTTGCCACTTGGGAGACCTAAAACCTTCTCACTCCAAGAAGAGTCTTATGTCCCACATATTAACAAGAAAAGAGTCGAAGATGATACAAAACCTTGGTGACGAAATAATATTTTTTGTTAAACACCAATACTGGTGATAAGATATCC
Source organism: Parelbella macleannani (assembly GCA_018245755.1). Classification (NCBI taxonomy): domain Eukaryota; kingdom Metazoa; phylum Arthropoda; class Insecta; order Lepidoptera; family Hesperiidae; genus Parelbella; species Parelbella macleannani. Next base: position 1,323 of record DWEE01002559.1, read on the forward strand.
AGACTAATTGAGATTTATAAGAATCTTATTGGTGGAGTCATATTGGAACTTGGTTTCAAATATCTGACTACCAGTGAACTACTGCCTACTCGTTTCCTACTTTAAACGGTTAAAGATACATTGCCTGTAAAATGTCAGTTATTATATAACATTTGTGTCCTTATTGTTATCGACTTATAATGAACTAATATCTATTGCTCCTGGTCTAATGGCCTCAGTAAAGAAACGTAATTCAACTTGTTTTTCATATAATTAATTGGAATTTGTTTGTTTGCAAATTCTTGCTACCTAACTTGACCCCATGAGGAAAAGGGTGAGGAGGAGCAATGAGGCAGCGTGACGGAGTTTATTACAAAAGTTTAATCAACATGTAAAGTTCGTTAAAAACAAACAGATCTACTAGTAAACGGTATTAAAATATAACAGGTAAAAATACATTCCTTTTAGATTCTTCTTTCCAAATTCTCTATAGATCTGAGCAAATACGGCCAGTACAACGAAAATAATTTCATTTAACTTGTTAAGATTTAAGACATACGCACCTTTCGATATAAATATGTGAAAACAAATATGTGATAATTATGGGATAATTACCTATGGATCAAATTATCCGTACAAGTCCTTTTTATTCATCATTTTAAGTATCTTCCATTTATCGTCATACGTGTTCCAACTATTTAAAAGTAATTGAACTTATTTCTTATCTAAAGAGTTATTGAATACTTAATTTATCATTATCAATAACTTTTCAATCAACCATCAATGACGTTTCAACTATTTATAAAAATGTTGCCATGTACGTATCGCAAGGTTTTAAAAATAGTCATATTTTTCACAGCAGTTTATCAATTTACAAATATTTTCCAACAGAGCAATGCGTTGCACAATTGAGATAGATGTTGACTTTCATACAGAACAGGAAACATAAATCTTTCAAACAGAAATTCGATAAACAACCGACATTTTGTATTTTGCAATGCATTCGATTTTTTTAACCCCATCAGTATTTTTGAGTTGAAATAAACAAGGACGAAGATATAGACAGGCCCATTTATTTTAATTTTAATTTGGCGCCGGTTTTGACAAGTGTCACATATGATTAATGGCTGCGTTCGGTTTAACGGTTTTCGAGTACCCGCAAATTTATAATATATCGACCTTTGCCAACATTATTTTTGAATGTTGATCTATTATTGTCAAATATAAAAGACCACTATTTTTTCCAATGTCTGTTAAAACCAATTTGTTTTAAATCCAAGTGTACAATAAGGTACCATTCATTAATTATTTTCCTTTTATTTTAAGACTATTTTTGGATAGAAATTTTTTGTATATGTTAAATAATATTATACTATTCATATGTATGTGTAGGTGCTATTAATCCTATAACGCTACATGCGATGCTGAATCATTAGGTTTTCGATTTTATTTCATGTGTATAATTGGCATAAAATTTGAGCTCTGTTTGTATTTTATTCTAGTGTCACAAGCTATATATACATTGGTCTAAGAATAAATATTTGTATATTTTTGGGTAACATATGTTTCACAAAACTTGAATCTAGCAGTCATATTGTATCTAGACTGTTCGAATTTTTAGAATTTTCTCATAAGAATCAATAAATTGGTCAATTTGGCATACCTCAGGGCGATTTAAATCATCAATTCGTCATATCCGGGATCGCGGGCAGCGCGCCAACATGGCCGCCGGAAATTGTCATTGCCACGTAATAAGTGGAAGGGAAAATGTTTTCGTTCGTTTTCCGGTATTCACGTTTTCATCTACATCAAAATATATCTAAGTATATTGTTGAGTGAAAATGAAAAACGCCACTGAAACACCACTGAAAAACTGAAGCGCAGGACACTCGTTTTATAATCTGATCCTAAAGTAGACCCGAACAAAAACTGGGTTTTGGTAACTAAACGACTGACAAAATTTATATACATATAAAACTATTCATATAAACGAGAATAATTACAACATGAATTACATATATTACATTCAGAGAACTTGCAACAAATAGCTGGAAAAAAAAATGTATCAAATACTGCTTTTTCCAAGATTTTCTTGCGCTGTGAAACGTTTCTGTTGATGTTGTTCATTACAATTAACAAGAATAATATTAGTCCGGAAAATTCGAGGAAATGAATAAAAATACTACGTAATTTATAAGATTTGTACCACAGCCTGAAAAGATTACATTATACTGTACCATTATATTTATATATATAATGTTCATCTAGACCAGGCAGGTCTGATCTGAGCTGGGAAAAGTTTTACAATTTTAATAAACTAGGCCTCCTTTAATAGGCTATGCCAAGAACATACACAAGACCTGGAACAGGTGGAATTGATCTTCGAGATATAGGTATGTATCTAATTGGCTAGGAATGGAAATCAAATCACGTGATAGTCTGTTGCTATGGTAAAATTGTACCGAATGTATACCTAATAAAAACTCATTACCAATACATGTAATTTTTGATGCATTAAGTTTCTGTGTATTTGGGTAAATAAAACGTAGGTACATTAGATAAGTAATAACAATTAGGTTGTCAGAAGATTCGCAAATACGGATCTTATGTTATTTTAGAATATAGCTAAAAGCTGAAGAAAGCCTTTCAAACTATTTTTACACGCAATGGACCACACTCATTACCTATTCGTATCAAAACAGAAAATATTCACCACGTTATTTTCTTAACCTCGATAATTTCTAGTTACAAAGAAAGCGAGTTTCCCTTAATCTAAACGACTTCGAGTTAAATCGATGAACTTATCGCTATTTCTGAGTAAAGCTTAACATGAAGTAAGTACTTAAGAAAATTCTCGAAATGTAAAAGCATTAAGAAAATGTAAACAATAAATTGTCGGAATGCCTGTCGTGTTAAATTCTTTGATTACTCGGTAACAGTTAGAACTGGAGGTTAGATGATAAAGATTATTTATGATTTAGATTTCAAGGAAAAAACAGTTCTTGGCGAAACTCTGTATCCGAGAATTACCGGCTGAACGCTCAGAGTACCTACTTCTATGCTGTACCTGGTAATCAAAGATATGGAGCATTTAAATGTATAAACCAGAGTCAGTCATTTTTATCCATAAGACCTTACAAGTGTTGTTGCTGAGTGTGGGACTTTTCTAATGGTTGGCTCGGACTCGAACTGATACTAAGCCTAATGAATCCTGTCTTCAGCAAAGGTCTGTTCTATTTCATTATACCGCCTTGTCTGAGATAAAAAAACAATTGGTGAAACCTACCTATACCAAACTATTAGGATTAAAGCCTCGAGTACAAATGTTTTGTTTTCCCATTTTCTTCGAACGGAAAATTAAACCTATTTTATCGGCAAGATTAAACGCGCTACCTTCAAAACAAATAGAATTTATACAGTGCAAATAGAGAAACCAACATTGCGTAGAAGTTCGAACTTCTAATGTCATTCTGTATACTTTAAAGAACTACCAAGCAGCGGAGGGGGTCCAAACGATCATTTGATTTCAATTCATTAATTCACCGAACACCTAAAGAGTTCTTCAGACGGTAATAAAAATGCAAAGTCGGGAAGTTTCGTAAACGACCGAACGCCTGTCGGTGGGGCGTCTGCGGGTGCCTTGGGTTCTAGTTGCATTGGGGGCTAGCAAAGAGTCGTCCATTATGGGAATCGCTTCAACATCATCTTAGTAATAGGGTATTTGGTAATATTCTAAATTAGAATTTCAATTATATATATTTATATATATAGGTCTAACCTTGGCCAATTAGCATTACGTGGGCAGTGACAAATAAATGAAGTGGAACTAAAGTTAATAATGTCAAAAATGTTTTTCTATTAATTAGTAGGTACAGAGATCTAAATATTTAATTTTAATACCAAACGCCCAAACCACAATACTAGTAACAATGTAAGGTTTGTCAGACCGCTCATGGTCATCTTGGTCAATTATGTCCTTACCCATTTTACTCTTAGACGAGATACGTATTTAACCGTGAAGTGATAACTATTTGGTGACACATACATATTGTCACACCTATTTCCTACATCGGTTAACAGAAACTAAGAATTTCCACGTTCATTGATGTGTTCATGATAATAATGACTTGTACGTAATTGTACACAAATTATTATATCATCTTAACATCGTTTCCAAATAAAGTTTACAAAACAGGCAGGTTACCTTACAAGTTGTCACCAAAACAATCTTGTTTGCAGTTCATCGGATGTAAGGTGACGCTAGCTTCGATGGAGATATATAATCGAACTTGTGTGGAACATAGAAGTTCAGTCATCGAAACTCTTGAGCACTGCTAAATGCTTCATTTAATATAATGCTTTCAGTACCAACATGCGGTGGAAAACGTTCCGCGTTCAATCCCTAGCCAAGCAAACATTCGCATGTTGAACCTATGCATCTATTACGAATCTTGTTCTTATTATTTGTCTTTGTAAATCTGATTAAAATACCACACAAAATGGCACAATAAAGAACCCGGTCTGTTGGATAAAAGTCTTTACTCTTTACCCATATTCCATGTTAAGTCTCCGGGGTCTAGCTACAAATATAAAAAGGCCAATATCAAGCAATATTTTCAGTAACAATGAAACGCCGGAGACTAAAAAGGTCTTACAAATTCTAAAATAATAAAAATTCAATATGAAATTGGCAGACTGACTAAAGGCACGTCCACACTCTCCGTGCGGGTGAAATTTGAACTGCAATGAAGACAATAATGCGCAGTCCGAGTGGAATAGTTAAGAAACTCGATTTCGCCGCTGCTCCCGACGAGACGCCTGGTCCGTTTACTTGTTGTATAAACTTGAGGCCACGAAAATTGTAAATTTAACAATGAACCTTATAGCTATTATTAAAATTATCAGCTATATAGTCACGAATTCCTTCATGGTCAGAAACTCAGACTTCTAGACCTGTCTTTGTTAAAGTGGCCTATACCGACAACTATTGAACTCTGAGAACATTCTTAGAGATTATAAGAGATTTACAAAGTTAATAATAGGTCACAAAGAAATTAAAATTAGAATAAGATCACAAATAATTTGAATTTTGAATTTCAACCCAATAGTAAGTAAATACATAATTTTGCATAGCTGGGTGATCAAACCCGTGACATCTTGCTCAGCAGTCGCGGTTTGCAACAACTAGACCAACGAGGCAGCCTACAGTCAAGAGTATAAATTAACCTCTAAAATCAGTCAATGCCGGGTATGTCATTTGTAATATTAAATCATAATAATCTAAAATTAATTGATATAGCACTTATTGATTTTATGACAAAGAAAGTAGGTAGATATTTTTATTCTTTGCTTTTCTAACAAAAACGTTTACTCAATACTTTTCCCTGTCCCGCAGTGTACCTACTCGAAACCATCAAGTAATATGTAGTTGGCTAACTATTGCACCGCGTAGCGGCGAGTGATCATCGCACTCGACTTTCATGCACACCAAGTTTCTGCTGGGAATTCGTCCATTACATATCACTTGCTTTTACTACATATTCATCAGAAACTAATTCCTTACCTAATTTCTGAACTATTACAGGAACTTCTAATACGCTTGCGTCGATCTGCCGCTCAGGTTAGGCAATACGAGGTACGCCCTGTTATATTTTAGGACGTAAACTTTTGGGCTAAGTTTGAGGAGTGCCGTAACTTATTCAATTAGAAGACCAATATTTCAAGGCATGACGCATGGGGTACTAAAAATAATCAACCATTATACCATAATGGCCTCCTAACACGCTCTATTAAACATGGGATTATTATGTCATGATGATTACGGTGATCTAGCGTCGTTTGATTGTTGAGGTGTAGTCAGTGTACACGTGGTTGACATATTGGTAAGCTGGATTAATAATGAAAAAAAGAATCTTCTTCGTTTCACATATAGGGTTTGTATAGAATATACTGCAAACATTTTTATCCTCACTCTAGTTATTTTCCTAATTTACTCATAGAGTTAATCCAATGTACAGAGCTAACTAAAATAGATATTAGATATAATTAAATACTTTGTGTTTAATCCTGTTTCATTAAAGTAGCGTTTGTAACTAAATGTCTCATATTTTGTCAATATCGTATTAATATTATACAACTATAAAACTACAAATAAATTACGTAGTATAGTAGGGTAGGGTTAAAGGGGCAGAGCCTATTGCCGTACACCGGACACAAATCAAGACTCTAAATACTATTAGGAACTCTATTCAGAAAAACTCCATAATCTCCTAGCCCAATATCGATTCTAGGACCTCTCGATCAGCAGTCGCCGAAATTTAAACCCCTGCCGCTGTCAAAATATAAAATTTACACCCTTTGCATAACATATAAGTACATAGACACATTTGTACATATCATATAAATTTTACTTATTATATACAATGGTTGGTCCTCAATACAATATAGCAAATGTTATGCCGTACCTGCTCATCAAATATTGGTCGTCGCGTACCTGAAGTTCTACAATGTTTCACTATCAGGTCTCAATATCTATGTAGCTTCCACGTAACGATAATGACCAATGTGTCGTGTAGCGTACACCGGTCCATACGAGGGCCATTACCCGAAATTGCCCATTATCGTTCGCCTATCCCACTTATAGAAAATAATCATTTACTAGTGACATTGTATTTTTCTGTGTACGAGCAACTACCATGACTTTCTATTCATTATTAAGGATTGTAGTTCACAATATCTTTAATAACCAATTATTGTAAGTTGAACACCGCGTCCAATTTTTCCTTATACGCAGATGTTCGTTTTATTACTTTATATAATTTTAATGTTCCAGGCTTAAATTGTTGAATTTATGTTTTATCAATAATCTTCCAAACGTGAATTAATTTTTCCACATAGGTATATTGTCATATTCATATAAATTTGTCTGCTGTTAACGCTTGTTAAATTCAGTACAGTGGTATTAGTGAACAAATTATAAAAGTAAGGTGGCAAACACGATAGCAGTAGAAACAGGTGGCCGTTGCCGACCATGGCATCTACAACAGACCTCCAACATGTATGTAGGTATATTATTCTTGAATCTCGTAGATTAATTATTCTTGAGGTTTAAGAAATCAACATGAGATTATGAAAAAATAATAGGACCTCAACTAAACCCTTACACGCAAATAATAGAAACTTAATTGTTCAAACTATCTATTTAATTTAACATTAGAAATGAAAGTTTAAATTTAAATGGAGCTTGAACAGTCTAGATTAAGCTGTGATTAATATTGCCATCGGCCTTTTGATTTAGAACCAAACTGAGTTCATTGCCAAATTCTATTTTAAAAGCAGAGCTTTTGGCTATATTTCTCGGATTTCTGGAATCTTTTATTATTCTATGTTGCTTTAGGATTCTAATGATCTAGATTTTGGGTGCTATCGCGAAATAAATCAACATTTCCAACAATAAATTTCACAATTACTCCGTTTTTGGCAAACGCTCGTGCCGACGTTGTGAATATAAATAATCTCTTATTATGTCTGTTTATGCGATTAAAAAGTGGAAATGTAGCAGAAAAGCTGAAAAAAAATAACTTCAATACATTTATAATTACGCTCGCATCATATAATTTTTCTATTTTAACTACACTTTTTTTCATTAAAATAATAGACAAAATAGATCATTATCTTTTACAATAACATATGCACTCGTTTTTTTGAAATATACATAGTATAGACAATATATATTTATAGACGATTTTCAGATGGTAACTTCTTCTATTGTTATATCAATATCAGTAATCAACAATTGATGTCTTAAAATTTATAATTAAAAATAATATTGACGTAGAAAAACGTTCAAAGACATTTCTATGATTTATTGCTGTAAACTTAACCTGTCCCTATGTTCAAAGTATGGTCTTTTAGAAATATTCCATCGTGTCTTAGAAATGTCAGCGGCAACAGTCCTAACAAGTAACAATTTAGACAAGACTTATTAGGAACTTTACAATGACACATGTAAGTACATGTAGATAATAAAATTAATCATACATGTGTACGACCACTGTGACAATAATTCTGATAATTATAATAATGACCAGATTACGGTAACAGTAAGCATACAGCAGGCAATTTAGAATTAATGGTATTTTCACAGGAGCAACCGCGGGGCGACGCCAGCAAGCGATAAATCAAGGAAACGCAGTCGGCACGGTATACTGCCGCACTCACCCTTTTCTACAGTCGGTATTTCACCAAAAATATATTTTTAGGCCTATCAAATAGCAAAATATATTTTATATTCCCTAAAGGTCAATATTTTGTTCGTAATCGCTCTAGGATTTATTTACTCCGTTATTATTCAAATATGTACGTTGAAGCTAAGCATATAAATATTTCGCCCTAAATATTGTTCGTTTTTACTGAGAAATATTAAGAAATGTTGAAAAATTCTTTTTGAGAAGTCTAGTTGCTATCCAAAATAGGACGGAGAAATTTAGAAGTAATGGTAATTTTACAGACGTAACCTCGGGGCGAGGCAAGCGCACAATAAATCAACTAGACGCATGGAAACCCCACCGCACTAACACTGCCAGTATTTTGGTAAAAACACAATTTTATGTAGATTGTTCACATGAGAAATACATTTTTTACTTGAATTACATTTTTTGCCTCAACGACAAGTACTCGATTACGATTCCTATTCACGGTATCTTCTGTTGTAAATCTGATATATTCGGTTACACCAAAGAGAGAGTTAGCAAGTGAACAGTACACAAAACGACTTATATGTGAAGAAATCAGTCTCTCTCGAAATTTGTATGTACATTCCAGAGACGATAACATGCAAGCTTTCTTTACAAAGTGCAAGGAAAACTTGAAAGAACTCAAAATGTTAAGTATTCCCGAACCGTTACCGTAACAACTTGAGCAAAACTTGGTTTAAAAATAACAGATGAAGAAGACGCGGTATTTGCAAATGGGAATCCACGTACGAAGACTTATTTGCTTGAGAAGTTGTAATTTGCTCTGATGTTAATACTTCGTTTACTTATCTCATAGTGAAGTTTGAGCGCTGTGGAACTTACACATAAAAGAAACAAAAATTGTTCCGTTATTTTTCTAAGAGTATAAGTGTCTCTATCTAAAAAAATTTTAGCTTAAAATGTGTACTTTTTTTTCATGTATTTTTTTGTACATGATACATTGATATATTCTCATTTTCTTTAACATGGTAATAGTGAGCGAGCGACATAATATGTGTTTTTAACGCGCTGTTGACTCTTTCATGTCGTAAAATAATAAATCATAATTGTCTAAGGTTATAAAAACTGTATACCAGCTGTCCGTGGCGCGCAGAGCCGTGGTTTAGTTCAAACATTGAAACAACTTAGTAGGCAACTTTTGATAAATTCATTTAAAACCCATTGACATGTAAATTTGCTTAATCGCTGAATATAGCAAACGGACATTTGTATCGCGAAAGGTTAATGTGGACTCGCCTGGTATATTATATTATTATAATATATGTATTTTCAAAATCAAAGTGAATAAGTACCTACTCGCTAGGCAAGCACGCTACATCATAGACTACCCTTTTGCTTTTCATCAGGGCTGTAGGCTTCAAAGCTGTAGCCAAGTATTGGCCTATAAAAAAAATTATGTGTATTTAGCCATACCCATTCAATTTGAACTCTGAATGCTTACTACCTTATAGTTTTATTGTTTGTTATCTTTGTCTAATATTATTCAGATAATTTGAGTACACGACATACTATTAGCACATATAAGCCGCGCTAAATAAGTGACTATAAAATATTCTAAAGCTAAGGTAGTCTAAAAAAAAACAGTTAAATGTAGTATTATTTTTACTTTAGTGTTTCAAGCGCAATGCCAACTGGCATTGAAAATAGGTTGCAAATTTGCTAGAAGAATCGATTTCCTTTTGCCTTCTCTTTCCTGCTGCAAGCTATTTTAAACTTCCCTACAGTTTCGATATTTTTCGAATACATTCTCCGTCTATCGACTTTTAATTCCTTTAAGAATAGGTATATAAAGTGTGGTAAATGTCCATAGACGATAATGATAATGTTAAAAAAATATTTTTCTGCTTTCCTTTACTCTGTTGTTATTATTCATGAATAAAATA
>DWEE01002560.1:0-11436 GCA_018245755.1 Parelbella macleannani
GGCAGAGTTATTGGCACTCAGAACTCTGCCTGCGTCATAAGCGATCTGACAAGACGATATACACATACATAAATACAATATTATGTATTATGTATATAGAAATTGCAAAAAGGGTTCTTGAATAATTTATTTTTTAATTGAAACCTGACAAATTGATACTTTTGTCTAAAAGCCCCACATCTTAACTACTTGATGATAGCTGTATAAATGATATGATGAAATAAAACCGAAGTTGTCTTAAACCTTGGGCAATGTGTTGCTAGTACTGGTATCTAATATCTGTAGCAAAATCTTATTAGTACTTGATCTGGAGACATCGTCTGAAAAAACCTAATATGGATAGATTTCAGATCATAATATCGTACGTAAATTATTATAAACAAAGTTATTGTTTAACTCTGTTCAATAATGGACACTGCCTCATTTAATACATTAGTACTGTTCTCTAATAATAATCACGTAATGATTGTTAACAAAACCGTTTTATGTAATCATTCGGTTATAGATACAATGTTCGATGAACATGAGGAATCGTGTTGAAAAAACGGTTATGTGATTTATTAGCGATAGTTAAGTAAACTATCCGTTGGTATTGGATAATAGATAATATGGCTGTTCAATGAAAGGTAAAAGGAGGATTTAATAACTAGCCGCTTACGAAAAGTAGTGAAAGTGGTAGAGAGTGATATTTTTTAGAAATGTAAACCCTCGATCAGATGAGCAGACGATAAGAAGGTGACGTAGACAAAGGCGTGCGCACGTTCTTGCCGGCTTATTGCTTTACGACGCTCATCCTTAACATTACTGTGACTATTATTAATTGTAACGCCAGCTCACTTACGGGGTAGGCAAAGAGCACCAACAACCAGTATTTCTATCTTTATAAACCATTTAGTCCGTACAGATATACACATCAGTATTCAAAATTGTTTTCCATCCCTAACGCCATTTTTCATTGATAAATATAATCAAGCAGTTGATGGAAGGAGGCTGATAATGATGGTGATGATGAAATATAATTTTTTTGTCTAGTTTGATTATAAATAGAATATATAAAGAGGTGTAGCCATAAATAGCCAATAAGTTCCACTCAGACACAGGGGCATGTAATTGCTACCCTTACTTATAACAAACTATTTTTTCCTTCTATTAGTGTGTTTTGTTTTTTTTACTATACCATAGATAACAAAGAGAATGAAAGTGAAGGCTTGCCGGATTAAGCAGAGTGTAGTCAAATGCGTTAGTTTCGAACAAAGTTTTACATATATAGAAATAATGCGACTGTCTTGGGACAAATACAGCCATCTGACTCCTGACTGTCCACACTATTTGGTATTGTAGGCGGGTAGTTATTTGACGGCCACATTGGTCGAGTGGTTGCAAGCGCTGCAGCCAATCGGGAGATCCTGGGCCAAATCTCGGGTCGAGTTGGGATTTTGCTTATTTAGAACTTTTAGTTGTAACTCTAACTAACTTTAGAGTTAGGACCTTTTCGACCTGTGCCCCGATGTAGGGCTTATTCACCTATTACATGGGACTTAAACGTAACTGGTGAAAGCTGGGGGTGTACTTCACTCCTCTGCCTATTTCTTCGGGGATTACAGTCGTGATGTTCCGTTTTTTTAGTTACTTAACATATATGTATTTCTAATTAGTATCGTGAATATATGAATAATTTCAACAACACAATGAACAAAACACTTGCACCTATACACAAACATTTATCCTGGGTGGTAATCGAACTCACAATCTCTACTTCAACATTAACACTAACCACTAAATCAATAGGTCAAACATGCATCTCCCTAATGTACGGTGCAAATGCAAATTGCGCAACGAGACTTTAAAGCTTGTAATTAGCTATTTTTATATATTATTTTTTATATATTTATTTAGGCAATTTATTTTTATACGTAGTAAGTCGAAATTTACACGACATATAATCTAATAGGATTTGAAAAGTTCATTCCGATTGATTGACTAAAAAATTATAATGTATGAACAGCGATAAGATTGAATGGACAACAACGTAAGTAGATTTCTAACAAAAAATCTAAAAGGTAGCTGTTTTTTAGTATGAACGCAGCTATGGTTCAAGGTTTTCTTTAAGACTTTTGTACATATGTAATATCTTAATTCTTGTATTAATTATTTAATGAACTTAGTAATTTTTTATTCTGGGTGCGCTTTTAAAAATTATATCAATACAATTGAAATCAAAAATCTTTGAAGCTGTTATTAAAAATTTGTATATTAAAGTCAGTAAATAGAATGATTTTAACTTATAATTAAGTTAAAGATTTAAAAGGTGTCATTTGATATCTTGGGTAGAAAAACTGTTAAGAGAATCGCTAGTTGAGATCATGACCCTCATGTACGACGACAGATCAGAGAGAGATCGCAGAGACCCGGCGCTTCTGGTGGCATCCGATTTTAATTACCTACGTTTACTCTACAGTAACTTTCTCCAAGTTCTTGTAGAACATACATACATATCTTTGCACTGGGTCCCTTGTGTGGTAGGCAGAGAGCACTGAGTGTCAAATATGTCTATTCTTACATACTTGCCGTGCTTCTTCCACGTTCATCAACTCTATTTAGCAGACATGTAACGTTAGCTTTAAGTCGTGTTTTCACTAATAATTCACCAAAAATACTCACCAATAATACTTCAAAAATGGCACTTACTGGGCACAAGGAAGTAGACGAAGACGGCCAGGGCCACGCAAACAGCAAAGAGCGCGATGGGCCACCGCAGCAGCCGCAGCGCGCGCATCAGCTTGCTGGCGCCCACGCCGCTGCCAGCCGGCACCCGGTACAGGCTGTCTGGGTGTGAACCCTGAAAGAAACAAACAGATACTTATAGATACGAGTTACAGGATATTATAAATGGTACACATAACATAGTACTATAACCATTAAAAAAGTTTGAGGGAACTTACATATGTTGAAATGTATCTTTGGCAGCAATTTTGCTATAAAAGGTATACTGGCTAACACCATTTGTAACGAAGTAACAATTGAAATGGGTATAATGATAGAAAAATACATATGGAGCTCTCTTCTTTAAACGTGATAAAACGTAACATCACGCCTGTAACTCCCGAAGAGGTAGGCAGAGGAGTGTAGAACACCCCCAGGTTTCACCAGTTTCACCACCACGTGGTGGTTGTAAATCGGTTATTGCGATACCAATTAAAATACATTTAAATATTTTTTTTTAGTCAATGTTGCATACAAAAAAATCTTTAAAAAATTTAACGTGCCCCTTATTAGAAATGAAACTGCTGTCTGTTTCCTCCTGCTAATAATGACTTGTTTCCTCTTTTCTTTCTTATCTCATTACCTTTTCTAATCATTTTATATTCAATATATTTAAAAATAAGTTTTGTGTAACAGAGATAGTTCTATACTGAATCCAGAACACTATGAACACATCAGTTTACGCAAGCAACTTTTGTGTTAATTTGATTTATTCAAGAGTCAAAGTCAAAGGTCGACAATGCTTAAAGGCGTGGGTGTCACCGTGTTATCTAATGTTTATAGCTAGAAAATATTCGGCCTGGAATTCTGAGATATCTATTACCATAATGGGCGCATAAATATTACAAGCACACCATTTGCAATACGCATTCGATAGCAGCTTCTTCTCAATGTTACGTGACTGTTGCATTACAAAATGTCTGTGTGTTATGTCATTAAAACGGTAGAGAGGTGCCTTGGTCGTCAATAGCTTTTGTTTACCCTTATAAATTTAATAGGTAACGTACTATGACATCACACCTGTAATTCCCAAGGGGGTAGGTGGAAGAGTGTAGTGAACCCCCACGTTTCGCCACTTTTATGTTGAACAATGGGGGTGAGCCTATTGCCAATCGCCGAATACAATTCCATACTTCAAGCTATTACTGAGAATTTCAACTTAATAAATAACACTTTGCCCGATCGGGGGATCGAACCGAAGACCTATTGATCAGCAGTCCCACTTGCAACTACTAGACAAATGAGGCTGTAATTATGATAGGTACAGCATGTATTGTATGGAGTGCTGTCAAAACATGAATAAGAATGCTGATATGCCCCTTGACCCTAGAGAAAGTTGCTGAGAGCTCTCTCAGACAGCGCTCTAGCCATCTAGCTATTGCTTCTCGGTTATCAATAAAGCGAATAGTTGTTAATAAAGCAATAGATTTTTGAATTGAATTAGGGTGCTTATAAAAATAAATTCTAAACGTGTTAAGAAAATACTATTCCTAACAGTTAAATTTGAATAATGATCAGAAGAGATTAACATGGACACGTAATATATAATGTACGTGTATTGTTTTACAATTTATTGTATACATTATGTATTATATAGGTACACACAAATAGTTTTCCTAGCAGCTGTTTTAAGAGAATGGGAAAGCCCAATAGTCTTTAATTGATTAATTTTTTACTCATTTACCTATTATTACGTAGATTTTTTTCGACATTTTTGCGGAGAAGTATCGATAAATTTCATACAAGGTTTTATCCCTTATTTCACTGTTTTACGCGTTGGTGACTGAAATAATTATTAGTAAAAGTATTTTCATTACTTATAAGGATATAGGGTGGGTCCGATTTCAACAGTATCGGTGCAGTGAGAACGAAGGCCAGAGATATTTTATCACGTACAGTATAAGTATTGTATGTTTGAATGGTATGTAGGTTCTTTTGTGTTCCCAATTCACAGTCATCTAGAAACAGCCATTGTTGATGCAAATAGCAATATGGCCATAACAAGTGTTATGTGTATTTCTATTCAAACTATTCTTTATTGTGAACTATCGGACAGTGATGTCAAAGATACTAACGCTCTGCGCCCTACCTTACACAGGTTTACAATAGATACAAAATTGTACGTGAAATATAAAAAAAAATTTACATGCAATACAAAATTAATTACTCGATACACCAAAAAATAAGAAATGGATACATAAATCTATGTAAATAAGTCTGCTGAGATATAGGAAACCGTATAGCAGTGATCATGTCGATGTGTCGTCTGAGAATTCCATCACCGCGCGTTAACACTTAACAATCTCTTAATTTATTTAAATAATCTTTTAATCTTTGAATGGTAATCTCTTAATTTATTGAAAGTATTTTAATTTTAACATACTGACACCAACACAGTTGAATTCATACCAGCTGAGACATAGAGTAATAGAGCTCAGGTGTAGAGCACGCGGAAAACATAAACCAAACGATATACATATTTAGTTAATATGCTCTAATTTCAACATATACTATTATATTATCATGACTAGAAGAACATTATGAGACTAGCCCCAGCTGCAACTTAGCACACTCTACATAATACTCTACATGACACGTGTCCCTTGGGACATGTAATACATTACGCTACATATCTCTAACTCTATGTAGAGTGAACACTGGTGCACGCCTTGTAAATGTCCCTTATCATATTATACATATGTTACAACAAAATTTATAACAACAACAATCGCTTAATACGTTAGAAAGGACTTTTAATGTAGAGTATACATTGCAAAATTCGAAATAAAACATATTATATATGATACGAGTACAATTAGAAATAAAACGTCTTAAAACTTAGTAAAACGTATTATAAGCGCCGTATTTCGAACATTTCATTATGTTAATATGTTTTGCACGTTATTAAAACGCTAACATATGTTTTAAAAGTTTCTATCTATGTATACATCAAGTAGGAAGAATACTTTTTGTAGGATAATCTATGCCGGAAACCAATAAAGTGGCAGTCGATTGTGTTAACAAAACTTATGTTTATTTATAACTACGCAACGCGAATCAAACAGTGGGTAATCGGTAAGTTATATCATGACATACATTTACTTGTTTCTTTCTACAAACGAACATCAATGTAAGATTCAAATGTAAACCCTCCTTATTAATACGAGTGGCGTTAGAACCATAAGGTATAAGATTCCTTTAAACTATGGGCTTTACGCTTAAGTATATGATACAAAATCCTTGATGTTAAAGTATCATTTCTACCAACGCTCAGATTCGAATCGATTTCAACAAAAAAAAATATAACCGGTTAATTAATAGATATAATTAATTTTCCTGACCTTAAACAGAAACTAGGGCTGAAATTGATAATCGGCTGATTCAGTACTTTTCAAGTTCCAGTTACTTTCAGAGCTCATTAAAGCATGTAAAAATACTTTAAATTGTTCTGGAATAAAATGAACGAAAATGTTATGTGGCGGCTAAATGTTCGTAAAACTTTTAAGAAAAGGAAAGCATCCGAAATAATTTGTGACAAGTTTATTTATGAGGCGTTTGCAAAGACATTCGAGGCGGTGTAAATTTAGCCGATGAAAGCGCCTTCCTGGTGGCCCTGCACCTCTCTTGAAATTATCTTTTCGCAAGCAACTTGTTTTTCCTTTATAGCCCTGTTCAATTAGTTTCGACGCTTTTAATACCGACTCCATGTGTGTAAAATATATTATCACACGTCAATGTATACAACATTATAAATATATATAAACGAGCGCAAACAAAGACACTTTACGATGTAAAAAATATGTTTACCCACGCCAGTTTTGTGCTTCAATGTCTAAGATTTAAATTGAATAATAAAATGATTTAGCTATTATCATTAATGGTTTAGCTATTATTAGGTTACCAATTTATCGTTCCACTACTTGACACTTGTCTTCTCTTACAATGAGAGGGTTAAGGCCATAATCAGCTACTCTGGCCAAGTGGGGGTTGGCAAAACCCCAAACACCTTAGAGAACAATTTAATAATATAAATGTTGCAATAGGTGTATTGACTTACGTTGTAGCTTACCTTAGCGACGAATGTCTTCACGTCTCTCGGTCTAGCGAAATATTTGTCAAGCTTGTTCTCGTAACCGTTGATAATGCCATCAACTGTCGGCGCTTGCACAGCTCTTATCCGATAAGTGCCGTACTGTTCGCCGTGCTCCGATATTGTCGGCAAATTGCCATTAGGGGAACTGCAGCTGCTACTCGAACGGGAGTAAGCGTAATTCACGGAACCATCGGCTGGATTCTTGGGCTTTTTTGTAAAAGTGCAACGCCTCGGTTCCTCCGATGATTTCAAGTCGTACGTCTCGAACTTTTCCGTTACAAAATGCTCTTCCACGTCAGTTGTGGGAACGTATCGCAATAATCTAGGCTCCTTCACCTTTTTTTCAAATTTCACCGAGTCCGTTTCGTTGTCCAACTGGGCCAAGTTCAGTGAACGTTGCAGTTCATTTGCTGTTCTGTTTGTCTTGCGTTTAGTTTTCCGTTCAGTTGTCCGAGTGTGGACATGATCGTCCACTATCTCTGAATCCGAGGCTGGTCTATCGCCGTATACAATGTAGTTGCCGTTGACCATTTTTTTACTTTATATTAATGTGCACTTTAAATCATAGTCAATCTTCACAGTCATTGTTATAGTCTCACATTTGCGTACACCATCGTTGAACAGTCATTTTTTATTCCTTTCTATGATCATTAAGCATACACTTGCTACCTACTTGATTGCGACTCTAAGGTTGAATGAAGATTCTAACACCCGATACAGTTTGTTCGATTGTCACTGCCACATTTACATTATAACTGGTCATGCGACAAAATTCCTTGCCTGTAAATCGTCTGTGTTTATTATGAACTGTTACGAGCCGGATGAGTAAACAATCAAACAGCAGAATTTCCGGTCAATTAACAAACAAAGAATGTCAACAGTGCATATTATAAGTACAGTTTTGGAAATATAGCTGTCTTTAATGAAATTCTACACATGTAGCCAATTTATTCGCTGTATGTTTGCAACCAGTCATGATCTGCTTAACTATAAATATGTAATTTTTAATATAATTGTGAATTCATTCATAAAATTCGTCCGTTCTCTTTCGAATATCTGATTTATACATACAATATCTATGACAAAAATCTTAAAAATTGTAGACGAACAAACTGCTGACTACTTCGAAACAAATAATGAGAACATTTGCTATGTTGTAAACGGCAAGTACGTAGAGTGCAGATAACATTCGGAGCGTTATGTCGGCCATTATTGTTTTGAGGTGGTTCCCGCGGTTTTTGCCTCGTTTACGCGGGAACGTTCTCAGTAAAACGCGTGCGCGACAATGGCGCGGGCGAGACAAGCAACGAGAGTGAATTGCCCGCGATTGTGCAAGAGCCCAGGGTGTTTTATGCAACTGATGTGCCGTTAATGCAACAGATGTACTTGATAGAGTGACGCTTATGTTTACTTCTTTGTAATGCGCGGTTCTGCGAATTGTACTGGCATCAGCACTTGCATGAGTATTGACATACGCAAGATTAATATTGTTGAGGACCTTTGACCTTGGTCCTATTTGTTTCTTTATAGAGGTATAAAAAGTTTTAAAGACATGAAATTATAGAAATTAAAATAAAAGAATTACGAGTTAAAATATTAAAACTTAATATGTATCTAATATAAAAGACAGTTATAATGCTGTTTTACTGTTGTTACCATATTTTATGCTATTTATTTGTAACAACAATTTAAGTTCGCATTATTCACACGACATGACCAACAGGAAATCGCTACCTTGTCGGTAGTGGCTGCTTACATAGAAATTAGCTCATCTTTCCCACAGCGTAATCTACAGCTGAGTACATAAATTGTATCGAAAACGATGTATGTAAAGACTGTTACCACACCGTTCGATGCTCCAACTAACCTATTACTGTCAGTATTGTAATTTACGTTTCACTTGCACTTACGACACGCCAATCGATCGTAAATTGATTTTGAGATGATTCGAACTGCTAACGTTGCCTACTTAAGAGGTGGAGCATTCATCATTTATCGAGTCTTTATGGTGTTTTAAAGCAATATCTATCATCGTTATATTTTTTCTATAAAACCAGTTCCGCAAGAATATTCCGAATTACTTGAGATTGTTGTCTCGCACTAACAATTCGTTCCGTTTCACCATCCATTTTAAGAAATTTATAAACATTCAATTTAAGAAGCTGTTTTTATTAATTCTCTCTCGTTTAATTAATAAATGTTATTTATTGATTTCGTTTCAAAGACGGGTCACTTTGAAAATAGAAACCATATAGCATTTATTATTTAAAACATCGTTTAGGAACATCAATACATGAGGTAATGTTAAATTAACATTCCTGAACGAATACAATTACGTAACCTTTAGTCCAAAATACCTTCGATCGTTCATATTGCGCAATCATAATTTAATAACATTGTCTATTAATTGAGGTTATATTGTACATCAATTACTTGACTCTATTTGTCTAGTTAGTGTCAAGGCTATTGCGACAATCAGGATGCTTTACGGACATAATATACAGACAATATTTTTATTATGCATTCTTCTTCTAGGCAGGCGTAAATTATGAAGAGTTATTAAAATTACCTGAAGTGAATTAACTGTTAGCTTATTTTGGACTATTTCCGTTTATCGTTGCCGTGGACATTTGTATAACCAAAAATAAAACTATTTTATTTGAGACGTGTATTTTTGGTATTAACAACAGTAATCTCTTAGTCGTTATCTCTTTTTAATAACTTTTATACAATGAGCAAGATATTTTAATAATAATGAGCAAGATATTTCACTTCTATTGCGCGTGGTATCCACAAACATTTTTTTTATCAAATCCCCCAATTATTATAACGGAAGAACAGTACCTACTAGTCCATTGACAATACCGACCTACGTACAATACTCAGTTGTATTATTTCGCGTCAATTTATATAAAATAATTTGTCTTGTACCATAACAAGGACAGCACGACCGTAAATGTTATACGACTTGGTTAAATTTGAAATTCCTCCATGTAATTGTTATACCTCAGATTCACTATTCGTTAATACCACAATCTTGATATTAACAACAAACCCAGTCCTTGATCTATGTATCGGCATCCATTTCATAAGAACCAAAGGTATTATTATTCGAATGTTCGAGACCTGTACTCTATACGCGAACTTTACGCTTGTCGAGTCATCTCAATCATTCGCTGTTCGATTTTGATATTTATTGCTTAACTCTGCATCTAAATTCCTTTAGAGTCAGCCCGCTTCATGTTGTAGGGCGCGATCTAAAAAGTTGTCTGCTTTTAATCACGGGGTCTCAGATCTGTTACTCTATAAACATATCTATACAATAATCAAGAGAGCAACCGATATGACATAATTTTTTTTTTTTTCTAAAAATTTTCAGGCAATTTTTCATCTATACAGCCAATAAAAGGTTAAATAGTAATCAACATGACTTAAAATCTAATTGCCCCGGATTTTTTTTGCCCCCAAGCACCCATTTCTGAACAACAAAGACAAATGATTAATCTAGCGTAGCTAGACTAATATGCAAATTTGAATGTGCAAGCTCTATGCTATTAGAAAATTAGTGCTGGCTATTGCATTTTAACGGCCTAATACACATTGGCGATAGGCGTCGAACAGCGCACCCTAGCGGTATCTGCACGGACGCACGCATGTTGTACGAGCAGCAGCGTCACAAGCGAACGAGCACCGCGGTCGTCCGCAGTAGTACATGTACAGTCAGCAAACACAACAATAATTTTCTACATAGTGTTTAATATTGATTACAACTTTAAACTAGGAGACTAGGAAATAAAATAAAATGCATTTAAATAATGAGGGTCAGACAACTCCGAATCCGGTGTATAAGTATGAAGAGAGCGATGAAAGAAACACGGCAGGCTTGTGAAGATAGAGGTATTTGGTACTCGCTGATTCTACCTACCTCGTAATGGAACTGACGCGATGATATGGTAGCAAAATAATAAAGAATATAGTAACGGTAAAAAGTCAAGTATAGCACTTTGGCGCGCTTAGACAGAATACAAGACAGAATTTACTGGTTAGGTTTATAATGTATATTTCATACCATCTCTTTTTTCAATACACAAATTCAGCAAAAGTTATTGGTATTTTTATTTGTGAAAAAGATAGAAAAAAATTGTCTTCGTAATATATAATGTTTACAATCACAAATATTTCAGTTATAGATTGTAAGATTTTCCATACAACCTTTACCTGTGAGACCGATAGGGCGTTGGGCGGGCGGTATTTTGAATTTTAAGCCGTACATAGATACATCTTGCTATTATAATGCTAGCAACTACCAATATTTACTTTACTAAACAGCAAACTGTTAACTAAGTTGGTTGCTCCATTGTTACATTCCATGTTTGAATACTGAGATTCATATGTAGACTATTGTCTTTAAAACTGTCCGAATTTTCTTTCTGCTTAAAACAAAACTTCTACGCATGTAATATATGAAAAAATACTTTTTAAAATTTGAATTTAACGTAACGTAACATGACGCCTGTAATCCCGAAGGGGTAGGAAGAGGAGTGCAGTACACTCCCACGTTTCAACAGTTACGTTTAAGT
>DWEE01002561.1:0-11435 GCA_018245755.1 Parelbella macleannani
CAAAATAATATTTAAACTTGAAAATAGATGTAGCAGTGCTAACAAACTTGACATTAGTCCTAATGGTAAGACCGAATACTTTTGTTTTAAAACTTATGTTTACTATACAAAAGAATCATAACCTGAAACAGTTGAGAATAACGAAACTAACCCCGAATTGTTCTCTTTTTGAAACAGACCTTATAAATAATATGTAAAGTATTTTCTATGATATTAATAACTAATATTTGTAAAATATTTAACCATTATTGTGTTTGAAACTATTTATGTGCGTATACAGTGTACAATATACTACTATAGAGTGATGCGACTGTTTAATTTTTCGATGTTGACATTGTCTGATAACTCTACAGACCCAACAGACATTGGAATACGTAACAGATTAACAAAATTAAATGTCATTTGAATGACGTTTGCAGAAGCTGCAAGTCACGAAGTCAAAACTTATTCATAGTATGTATTATATTTTATGTAAATAATACTTAATATGGCCCCTTGCACTTTAATATAAAACAAAAATAATTAAGTAAATTTCATATATTTACTATTCTGATTTTACTTAGGTCGGATACAAAACAAAGCTAATTTTCGTTAGTTCCTTACTCCTAACGCCATCTATTGGCAAACGAAAGCAACTAATTCATTGCTTTGAACCATGGTTGGCGTTTATGGCCATAATTTAATTTGTTTTGGAATACATATCTGCAAAGCTCCGAAGACCGATTTATATTTGCGTGTCAATAAATTTGTTTAAAGTACATACATGTAACTTTATCATAAACAGTATTACTTTTCTACATGGCGTTATATTTATTTGGATCATGATGAAGAGTATTCGCATGGCACCTAACACGATTTTCAATGAAAACAAGAAGTCGTCATTACAAGTTAATATGGGCACGTCACTTAAATAATTAATGATATTGTCTCTTTATCTAAACAGGAATATGCACTGATCCTACTCGATTGATTGAAATGCATACAGTAGATACCTACCTACAATATTTATATAAGAAACTAAGATTTAAAATATAATGTACGGAAATAAGAACACAAAAACAAATATAAAACAACATTACAAATAAAACACACATAAATGTGTGGCTATATTACTGTATCCATATGTACATATCTATAAACCATTACACAAGAAACTAAAGTTCTCATTATGACACCATTTTTATAGTCACCACGTGCGATGTAAAACATAAATAATAAAACAACTATAGAATAATCTGCGTGATTGAAAAAACGTAATGTTATACATACATATGACAAGAACCTGCGTTTTGACTGCTGAGGTTTTCTACGGCTAAGGTTTTCTGACATTACTTACTACATTATTGAGTCCATTACACTGGTGACACAGCAGTGCTAACACAAATACGTTTTTCAGAAATAGTTTTGGTTGTAAGAATTATTAATTTATCGTACCTTGATGTTCAGATACTTCTGACTAATATTTCAACCAGGATCTGACTTATTTGGTCAAGATAGCCTAGTTTTGGTCTCCCTCGGAACCTAAATCCATCTACAAACGCATTGCATATCTTGTATCAAAAAAAAGGGAGTTTCCATTTAACTTTTCTCTTCAGGCTACTCCTAGACAGAAACGAGTCTGCATTATCGGAGCAGGCTTAGCTGGCCTGATCTCAACGAGATACTTAAAGGAGGAAGGCATTGCATTCACCGTGCTGGAGGTGACACAATACATCGGAGGCACGTGGCGATATGACCCCAGGGTGGGCACTGATGAAAATGGACTCCCCATACACACAAGCATGTACAAACATTTGCGGTGAGTTATAAAAATTATTTATGTATAGGTATATTTTAATTTCAAACTTCAACACGAAATCTTTTATTAATTTTGAAACATTAAACGTATTAATAAAAGTACCTATTTATAGTAAATATATGTATAGATACTATTTATTTATTATATTCAAAATTTATCATTAAGTGTTATATATATAAAAGATGAGAAAACGATTCTTACGAAACGTAACATGATCTAGAATTTTCGATATGACGTCATCACAACTGGTTAATCTTCAAAAGACTGGCTTTCAGTTTTATGATTTAAAATGACCACTCGTATCTGCAACGTTTGTACTTTATAACGTCTTTAATGTTATATTTATCGGTGATATGATAATACGCAATAAACGTAAATTGAGATGTATGCCCTACAAATATTATTTTTCTACTTATTTGTTACTGCCAGAACTCTCTGAGATTGCCCAGTTTGTCCACATACATAATGTAAGTAGTAAATACTTTCGCGAGAACAAGTGCTAACGTGACTTGCTAATTAGCATTTTAATTAATTAACATATTATTTTAATGTTAAATTAGTACTGTTACAATGTATAATATAGATAGGTATTTCAACAGAAAAGTTTTTTTGTACATTTTTTTGTACATTTTATCGCGGTGATACATATTCGAATTTTAATAAGTACCTATATTAGGTATATATTCTTAAGAAGCAAAAGAATGCTAAAGAAAGCTATATGTAATATCCATCATATACTACATGAACTTCATTATGTGGAAGGTGATAAGACTTCCTGTGACATTAAAGATAAAGGTAGATACGTTATCTGTAACAAATTTGTCTATCGTTATGAGAAATATAAATAGAAAGTTGTTCAAAATGCAAATACGTAATACATGCTTATTGCAAATATAAACGAAACACAAGCAAATAACACAAGCTTTCTTGATGCTTCCTTTGCGATCAGTTATCCGCGCCAAAGTATGTCCCAAGACATTAATTAATTATTATATTCTTGATTAGGATTTTTTCCCATTGCTGTACTTATGAACCAAACACGGCTACGTTTTTCATTGCTCATCATGTACCTACTATCATTTTCCAGGACCAACCTTCCAAAACCCACAATGGAGTTACGAGGATTCTCAATGCCAGCACACCTGCGATCATTCCCCTCTTGGGATATGTATTACAAGTATATCAAAGATTACGCCAGACACTTTGATCTGGAGAGGCATATACAGGTAAATTAAGTTTCTCTAAATAATATCTATTAAAAAGAGTAACATCACGCCATAATCCATAAAGAAGTGGGCATAAGTAGTACACTTCCGCTTTTCACCAGTTACGTTATACGTAATAGCAATAATATGTCACAGGTGAACCTATGTATAGTTTTCCTCAACTTCAACAGACATATGTAGCTTATATATCTGTCTGGTCTTTTTAATGTTACTTAGAAAGTATTCATAAGACGCGAGAAGCATTGGTTTATGACTCCGTCAAATATAAAGAGAATTCCTATGTAATCTAACAATTGTACTCTATACCTTTGATCCATAAAGATAAAATCGGAAAGAGAGATGTTTGCCCATATTTGTCACTTTTTTTGTTATGGACGGGAAAATCTTTAATACCCCCGGTATCCTGAGAGAAATACCGTGTTATGTGGATTTGAACCACACTGAAACCCCCTCGCTATCCTTCCTCTGCGCTAATAAGAGACCCTCCAAGCCATACACCGGGAAGACACATATTATGTGGCCACACATATTGTCGTCCTTCCCAGGATCGCTGGCTTAATGGCTAGAGTTCCCACTCTAACCGCTCGTGACCCCGATAGTCTCCTCCTAGTCGCCTCTTACGACAAGCAGGAGGTTCCGTAGTTCGTATTCTGGTCCCTAGCTACATGGACATTCCATATTTTTCACCTTAATAATCTTTTTTTTCACATTACAGTTCTTACAGAATGTAATTAAAGTGTCTCGGGTTGGCAACGTGTGGAAAGTAAAATATAAACACGTGAAGACTGGAGTGGAAACAGAAGAAGAGTTCGATTTCGTAATCGTTGGAAACGGCCATCACAGTAAACCGAAATTGCCAAAGATAAAGGGAGAGAACCTATTTAAAGGTAATACAAGACATTTATTATCATTAAAAAACGTAACGTCGCACCTGTAATCCCCGAATATGTTGTAACTATTGTAACATTTTTATCGTCACGCCTGTTATAATATTTTTTATATAATTTTTCACCACACCAGGTCCATTCTGGGCCGACAGAGTGTCAGATATCTCTATAATTTCAAACCTTTCATTGTTCCAATGTAGTCAGAATATTATTTTATTCTTTCTTTCTGGATGTTTTTGTTACCGACGTTGCAGTTACTTTCAATGATGTTCCACCAGGTACAATAATTCACAGCCACGACTATAGAGAACCTGATCCTTATGTCGGTCGCAGAGTCCTCGTTGTGGGCGCTGGACCCTCGGGCATGGACATCGGCATCGATGTAGCATATGTCAGCAGTAAAGTAATACACAGTCATCACTCCAGAGTAAAGTTTAGAACCGTTTTCCCGAAGCACTTCATAAAAAAACCCGATGTGAAAGAGTTTGACGAAACGGGAGTGTACTTCGTCGATGGCAGCTACGAAGAGATTGACGATGTCATCTATTGCACAGGCAAGATATTTTTACGTATAACACCAGTAATTATCATTATTATAGTCAGCGTGTCTCAGTCCACTGCTTGACACTGCTCCCGTAATGAGCGCTGTTGTGCAGATTTATAGGGGATTTTAGTCGGTAATCCCCAGACTGGACATGGGAGCTGGGGATTAGCGATTAAACCGCAGAGGACATTTACTCGCACCACCTATGCTGCTGCCTATCGGCGGCGGGCATTTAGTTGTATCTAGGCTAGTTAGGCTGCACTGTCCCGCGTTCAGCATGTATCCAGAGCCTCCTATGTTGTGTAGCAGGTATATAGGTTGGTTTGGGTTCTTAAGACGATTGGAATCTCATATATGTACGCCTAAAAGATGATGCGGACTTACGATAAGACTATTTACGGACCACTATACTCGAATCTAACAATACCTTGGTATACATAAATATAGGTACAACTTTTACAACCCTTTATATATCTAATTAGAAATCTTGTTTGATAGTTCTGCAAATGTCCAAACAATCAGCTTTTGCGTGACTTATTTTTCTTTATTAGGGTTTTTTCATAAGACATTAGCCATCAGCACACACATCGACTAAATGAGTGTCAATTGGATATTTCAGGTTACGAATACGATTATCCATTTTTGGACGACAGTTGTGGATTGATCATAAAACCTCAAAGCGTGATCCCATTGTACAAATACATGGTGAACATTCACCAGCCGAGCATGGTGCTGATCGGCCTCATCGTGCGAGCCTGCTTGGTCGTTGCTATAGACGCACAGGTTGGAGACCTTATGTATAATGTTATGAGACCTGTGTCCAGTAGTGTACGATGACGGGCTGATAACAACTACTTTATCAATTGCAGGTCCGCTACGCCACAGCCTTAATAAAGGGTGACTTCACTCTGCCGTCCCAGGAGGAGATGCTGGATGAGTTTCACAAACGTGCAGAAAAAATCTACTCCAAAGGACGACCGATATCAGATATTCATTTCTTAGGTGAAAAGGAGGTACGTTTTTTAATTACAAAATAAATTTCTTACTTGACAACATACTGCAGATTATTGGAGATTAAAATGTAGTATAGGTTTCTGTGTAACGATCTTCAGAGCGTGGATGAATTTTCTTTTCCTAGACATGCGTTTAGATCTTAGGACGTCTCTGCGCTTTCCATCAGGGGGAATCGCGGCCAAACGCTAGGCTATCATGTAATTATAAAAAAATCCTAGTATTAGGTACATGTTTTCTACTTCGTGGCAATAACTACATATATGAGGTAGGCAAAGAGCATGTAGTGTCAAATATCCCTAACCTTGCATTCCTGCCGTGCTTCTTCCACATTCACCAATCTCTTCATACATGAACGCTACTTTTGGATGCTACCGAGGTACGTAGGCAGGTAGTCTCTGAAACCGGTAGTTACCTAATATGCATGTGTATGTAAATATGTATATTTTCCAATAGTATGTTTCTCGCTTATTTTGTGCAAGACAATTACGAAGAAGGACGTAACAATTCATATTATGTACTGATGTAACGAGCAAAAAAATAAATATAAATGTTTCTTAATATTACAGGACGAGTACTACGACGCATTGACTAAGGAGTCGGGGATAGACCGGGTCCCGCCCGTGATGTTCAAGATACGTACCGTGGACACCGAAGCTAAATTAGAGGACTTGTACACGTACAGGAACTATGTCTACACGGTCATAGACGATGACACCTTCGTACGCTGCCTCGAGGACGAGGCAGGAAATAAAACTAGCAGTTGCTCACCTTAAGCTTCCGATAGTATTGCCAATATGTTTGCATCTTCTCATTGTAACGCTGTGAAAATAAAGTTTCATGAGGCAAGGCAAAATTTCATCTTTTAAGGTAAAGCCTTAAGGGCGAAGTTAAAGCCCCATGTGTTAGAGTAATTTCATGCGTCCAAGTAAAAAAATCTGTAATTTTTCTATGTAATCAAGTTGATAAATATTTAAAATTATATTGATAATTGTCTCCGTCTACAAAATATATACATAATTTAAGTATTACAATTCAAATAAATGCATCACAACAATTTCTTAGAACATATTTATTTATTTGTGTTATTTTAACAGTACATAACAGCTGGTAACAGTTAATTAAAAAAGTAAATTATGATGAAATCTTTTATGAGAATTTATATACATGATTAAACTAGATACCAATTTAACTCGAGTATATTCTTCGTCACGAGCTCCTGCCTCGGCCACGATGCGTTCGACGGAAGCTCGTGGAGAAGGCCTTCGCATAGGTCCCTTGGATAAACCCATATTAGAACGAATCCGGCACATAATTTAATCCAAATGTAGTATTATTATGTTAATTTAACCACTATTTGTTATTTTAATGTTATTAAAATCTATATATATACAAAAACATTCAATCTTAGAGAAAGGTACAAATTATATTTTTATTCTACATTGAAAATGGTTTTATTTTTTATTAAATAATACAATAATTATTATACTCAGTTACATTGAGACTCGCTCATAGATCCCATTAATAAAGAAATGTTTATAAATAATTTAGAGAAAATATACAGAAATTCAAACGAATCACATTATTCCATTTCATTTCGGATTTCACGTTTTTTTTCTCAGCATATAATTATCAAATTTATTTGAATAAATCTATTACTTACATAAATATAAAGTTAAAGCTACAAGGAAAGCTCTTATCCACATAGTTGTTGTAATAAGAAAATTAACTATTTCTTACAATATAACTATACAATTTACATAATAAAAAACTATACAATACCTTTTTATTGATCACCATCATCATTATCAACCCATTTGTCGAATATGGACACCGCTGTTCTGGCAAAACGGGCAGGGTTAAGGTCATAATCCGTAGTTTATTTTGCGAACTCATATCTCAATATTACACGTTTCATTCCTAAGGTTGTACCATCTCTTGTAATTATAGTCATCTATAATCTTATAGTCATAGTCGCGGTAGTTCAGTAAGTCTTCTAGACGATTAACGGCGTTGAAGTCCCGGATTGTAGTCAAAACTGGTGGCACTCTGGTCGCTCCTGACTCTTCTGTTAAGTCTGCGAAGTATTTATCCTGAAACAAACACCCACTTTTAGTTTCTGTTGTAACGATGATAGTGTACCATGTGTACCATACCAATGTTAACTAGTGCTGTCCAAGTATTTTATGATTACCACAAAACTGAATTTAAGAATAAATCCATTCAATAAGAAAAATATGCAAAAAATAGCAAAAATCAAACTAATGATAAGCATTGTCATTACCCATTGCTCGTCCCACTGTTGGGCAACGATTCCTTCTCAAAATAAAAAAATAAAACCAATATGTACAATGCGAGCCCAAAAACGATTTTCAAACTCTAAAGAACCATGTGGAATCTAAGAACTCTAATAATGTAAGTACTGGAAGATTGGAAATAAAAATTTGCAAAATCACAGAAAAAGGTTAAGCGGAAAGCTAGTTAGAGTTTGGTACATCTCACCATGTCCACAATGAGGTTGACATCGGTGATCTTCAAGTTATTCATCTGCGGCCGGAAGAGATGCGCGAACGCCTGCTTCAGCATCTGCTCTCGTGAGGGCAGTTTGAACTTCCCAGCTATCAGCGACGCTGCGTACTGGGCCTGTTTCATTTGAAAACAATGGTTTTATATCTTGAGAAAAAGTTTCTCAATCTAAAATGGCAATCAAGTCTCTTCTCGTGCTGGTAATATTTACTATATTTTTTAATAAATTGAACCTAACACACAGACAGGCGAGCCGCCTGCTGGTAAGTTATCAACGTCACCTATGAACATTTATAGTATTCATGGGGTGGGCAGGGTGCTTGCTTCCGCCTTTGAGGGTTTCTTTCTTCTTCGTTTCTTTTATCTGTGCTTAGGCTAAATACTACATTTAAACTATCTAAAAGAACTATTGGTACTAGTATCATTATCTACATTTTTACCACTAGTCCCACGAGTCTCTAAATGGCGTTAAATATAAAGTATATTTTAATTAATTTACCTGTGTATCCAGTAACCTGGTGATGACTTTTTTGACTACGCCAAGGAAGTACATGCTAGGATGTCTGATGTTGACAATATTTTGGTGAAGAGGCAACAGGAAATCGCCCGTTGATGTGAGCCCTGCTGTTTTGTCCAGGAATGCTTGACCGAATTTGTATCCTGTAAATTTTACATTGGATGCAGCTGGATACTAAAACCCCAGGATCAATTAGGGGAGATCGATTTCCAGCAGTGCACTTCAGTGCATGAGTGCAGTGAAATTTTACAGGAATTCTAACGGTACATAATCATTTCTGCCTTAGCTGTAACATGTTGTATATTACTAATATTCAGATTGTGCTTAAGGATGATGAGCATTATGATTAAGAAAGCAATGTTGAATAGTGATCTAAAAGTGAAACTACCTAAAACATTATAGGAAAGGACGGCCATGGCCACAAAGACGACAACTTAAATTTTAAAGCAAGACATACATATATAATATAACTTAATAAGTTTTTAATAGACAGCTAGTTCTGAACAGAACTTTAACCGAATGATGCTCAAAAAGCTAAAAAATCAAAATTTTTCTACATTATTACTCCGACATCTGACCGATAGCCAGCTTAAAAATTTAAATTGGAACCATCGTCATCCGCTTGTCTCAGTCCATTGTTGGAGATAGATCTCTCCAAAAGATGATTTGCCTCACAAGAAAGTAATTAACATACCTGTACAAAATATGACAGTATCCACTTCTTCAAAACTATCATCTTGGAAAACGACACCGTTTGTCAGGAAGGCTTTGATATCCGGTTTCTTTATGTAGCTCTCGGGATATTCCGGTTGGTTGTAGACCAGATGGTGGGAGTGCACCAGTTTGGAGGCCACGTTGACCAGCTGCGTCGACAAGTCCAGGCCTGACGCGCCCGCGCCGACGAGGAGTACATTATGACCTGTATAATCTGCTGGGTCCCTATAGTCATGGCTGTGCATTATTTTACCTGCAAAAGGAATACCAGCGTTTTAAGTATTTAATAAACCAATGTAAGTTATTTGTTTATCAATATCTCATCTTCATCACAATCGTCACATCAACCTCTTGGTTCCACTGCTGGACATAGACTTCTCCCAATATGTGCCATGGGAAACGATGTCATGATGTAGGTAACGGTGAGAACGATGAAATGGAAAATGTATCCACATAATCATCTCATAATATTTATCAATTAACATAACATGTCAAATCGTAATTCGCCGATGGCGTAGAAAGAGAACCGTAGTACCTACATTCCCACGTTTCACCGGTAGTGTTATAGGTTCCACCGTGAAATAGGGGATAAACCTATTGCCCAATGCCGGGCACAAATATTACCTAAAATTTATAGAGACACAATATTCTGTATTAGTTTCAAAGAGAACATCTGAGTTAGTTACGTGAGCGTAATTGATATGATTACAATTAATCTATAACCTCTCATGCAGCCGCTCAATATTCAAGGTGAAAACGCATTGTACTGTAACTAATCGATAATAATCATACGTTATGTAAGGAGTCACGTCTCGTACTCAACTTTGAGATGTACACGTTCCTTCAATAATGTTATAATTATATAATCACGTCTTGTTTCATACGGGTTAGGCAGCGAACGCCGAGCGCCAAGACTCAGTTCAAGTCCTTTTCAACATTAAGTGTTTTTTCTACGTTCATATATCTAATTATATACATACGTTAATACACTATTGTTTAACAAAAAAAACGTAAATAAGTAAAACAATGCGTCGTATACTTTTTTATTGACTCTCCAAATTACAAAAAAGGTCCTTATATGTACACGCATACATATGTGATAAGCTTAATTGTAATAAGTTTTATTTACATACTTTTACAGCTTTGTATAATGGATGTTTTCTCAACACAAGAATTGAAGATAAACTTGTCAGTAAGGTATTTTCAAGGTCACAAGTAACTGATACTAACTAAAGTTGTTAAAATACAGGAAGTAGGTTTTGCATACCTTAATTATATCTAATTATTATATTATACACGTGTAATACAATATGGAAATAAAAATATCAAATTAACCGCCGTCATTACGTATGTGGAAACTTGTTCGTATTATACTGCATTACATAATTTTATTGTCATACCCACGAGTCCATATTATTAGTAGGTATCTACGAATAAATTAAAGAAACCAATTATAACCGTGCAAATATGTTCCTATTATACTTTATTATAAATAATCTAATGCAATTTCTACACGGTTACCTATAATTATATTACACATTATTATAATTAGTTACATTTATGTTTCGTTGGTGTATTAGAGACTTTAGAGAGTTATAGATGTGTTGGAGATTTTAGCAAAAAGCGAGACTCAGTCCGCCGTGGAAATATATTGTATGTATGTATTTTATAGCAGGGCATGTGTCGTAACTCGTAATATACATACATACTCGTACATTATAAGTTCGTCTGTAATAGGTTTATGTGGCGTCTGTACCCACTATAAATTCTACGCTCACGATATGAATTTGCATATCTTATAGGCTACAATAAGCGAATCAGTTGTTACAATGTGTTTTTACGCAACCAATGAAAACAAAAACCTATCCTGCGAATAAATGATTACGATGAAATTTCGCTCACCTGCGAACGTGTTCTGTCCGGGGAATTGAGGTGTGGCAGTATTCACGTATTGCCCGTTTGCCACGATGACGAAATCGCAGTCCACCGTGTAGTTGTTCCTGTCCAGAGAATTGATGTACGTCAGCTCCCAGTGATGGTCTACCCATGTCACTGATACCACGTAACTGTTTAGCTGAAAAGTAAAATTACGTATTTATATTTATGTGGTAAATCTTTAACGAAATATCACGCCTGTAATCCCCAACGGGGTAGTCAGAGGAGTGTAGTACATTCCTACGTTTCGCCAGCTGCGTTTACGTCCCACAATGGA
>DWEE01002562.1:0-11434 GCA_018245755.1 Parelbella macleannani
CTGTCGACGAAATGTATACAAAAATAGAAGTATTAAAATTTGCCTATGATTGTAGAAACATGCGAGGCATAGTGTCACGGGTTCATACCTTCTTCATTGTGTTCCTAAAGCTTTACCGATTTCGCCGCCCTACTCAATTTATTCCCGACTATCAGATTTCCTCTACGGAGCCAGCTTGAATATTTATGAAGCGAACTTTTGTTACTTTATAAGCAAAATATCTGTTTAGGCATTTCATCGGTATTGTTACGCCTCGAACTTCGCTCAAAGATAATGCCTTAATGAACTTTTGTATTTCGGATTTGGGGAGTGATTATTTTGAAACACGGCGTGTTTTCTCAGATTTGCATCAAAGGATTTTACGAATCAATTTTACGTTGTTGTTATAGTGTATGTTGTTTGTTAAAATTTTATATAGATTTACTAGATAAAGCGAAAGAATACTTAACTGACAAGATTACAAATACAGTAAAATGTTTTAAAATTTAAAATAGCTCCATATATTAGGCAACGGTTTTTTGATTTGCGATTCGATATTTAAAAATATTTTGTAGGTAAGACGCAATAACAGTTACTTGCGTGTGTAATTAAAAGAAGCGGTCGAGTTGGGCAAGATGGCCGCCAACACGTTTTCAATGTCGCGGATGACACGACGACACCCGCACAGCAAGTTACGA
This sequence comes from Parelbella macleannani, assembly GCA_018245755.1. Lineage (NCBI taxonomy): Eukaryota > Metazoa > Arthropoda > Insecta > Lepidoptera > Hesperiidae > Parelbella > Parelbella macleannani. The sequence goes on from DWEE01002562.1 coordinate 678, forward strand.
GGCCTTGACATTATCTACGTTAGTGTGCATATCCGCGAAATTGCGTTAAGGTCGTTGGAGACGGAGCTGTAATGTATATAATACAAAATAAACTGAGAGAATGTCATGAACTAAAATATCTAAGGATTTAATTAGTACTTACTTCATGATAAATTGTTGAAGTTTATAGAAATGAGACTAAAGGTCGCCACACAAGGAACTATGTGTAATACTTGTTATAGCAAGGCATATTACAATATTATTTTTTAGTAACGCTCGATTTACCGCATATAGGTATTTATAGATACATACATATATACTTACATATATCTCTTTATAACTTCAAAATATGTGAACAGATATAGCAAGACATGAATATCTCCGTATACCAGGACATTTTATTACGCCGGCAATGACCGCAATGATATATATTATAACACCGCTACCGTATATTAATTATTACAGCATAATATTTATAATAAATATTATTGCTAAGTCTGTGAATAAATTTATTATTTTCAACACATCTTTATAATCGCCCTCTGTCTATTGCTAATCATTTTCCTTTGAATTTTGTACCACACAAGAACACAACTCGACCAGTTAGGTCGTGACAGCTGATGAAGATACTTTATTTAATCTGTATCTGTTATCTTATTATTTATTTGTATCTATCTAGCCTCCATAACATTAAGTAATCGCTTAGTTTCATTTCGTTCTTTAGTATTTAGTTATCATCTGTGTTACTGAATTTGCGAACTGTTTGGAGATTCTTTATCAGTTAATTAACTTATTGAGATTTAAACGAGTTATAGCGTACAGTAATTTTGATTTTCGTTAATTTAAAGAAATATCGCGTGGTGTACAGTAGACGTGTTTATTTAATACTTGTGACGTACGGTAAATCGATCGAAACTTCAACAGACTAAAGTTAGTTTTACCTGTTATGCTAATAAGTACACACTTTGTACATACTGCCCGTGCCCATTGTTCCATTGGTAGGAGGCCAAAAATAAGAGTTCTCGTCCCGTTTCAAGGATCACAGCGACATCTACTGGCTATTCAGATCTCGCGTATGAATGCATCAGTTCTTTTAATATTATATCTAGGTCTTATATCGTCTTGTATTCGTTGGACAGGTTGGGCGGTGTGTAAACCGCATCATTTAAAGCTAATGTGTTTTATGAAAAGCAACATTTTATAATGATCTGTGATGTCACAAAAATTTCACTTTCATCCATCTCGCTTCGGACGGTGCTGCGCTGCGATTAAATTCCTGTTACTTTCACGGTCACTTCGTAATGTATACGACGTGAACATATTAATGACTGAGACGTGATGGATTAAAAATATTGTCTAAAGCTTTGGCATTATCGAACACTCGATACGATTATGAATAGAATTAGCTTTCTTTGTTATGTGTGTGCATACTTTAAGCTAAGTACACAGGTACTTTGCATGTCACATACAGATGTGGCATGCAAATCTTATGATATGCGTATAAAACGTGTTTCAAAATTAAAATTCATATCCAGAAGAGTCAGCTAGATAACGTAACTGGTAAAAGCTGGTATTGCTACACTCCGTCTGAGTGCCTACCTATTCGGGGAAATACAGGTGTGATCGTATGTTCCGAGACAAGAAGATATGTAGTTCAATTTGTAATGATTCGGTAGTAGAAATGACAAAGTAACCCGCTCAAAGAATTCGTACTTGCTGTAGTAATGCATATGAAGATAACTACTAAGAAATACTCGAGGTAATCGTAAAAAACCGAAAATAACTAAATGCCAATATCTTTTCTAAGAACTATATCTTACTGTTGCACTATTTACCGTTACAACGTCAATATGTCTAAATCTAAATTCGTTAACAATTACATTTCACCGAACACGCGAAGCCGTTGCTCTGTACATTGTTTAGGATCTGTTACAGTGTCGTGAAGCAGTAATGGTGTAACAGTAATACATGAGTGAACGAGTGAGTGACTGCATAGTTCATTAGTCTATTAGCCGCGACCGTTAGCCGCGATGAATGAATGGCTAGGTGAACCGTATCGCACGCTCCACAAACTTTAACAAAAGCGTAGCGTATCGGTTCCAGCCGTCACGAACAGTTAGCGCTGTCGCTCTAATATAATCATGTGTGATTCCCGCCATAATTGATTAGTGCGTGGGTCCCCAAGCGATTATGATATTATGGACATGATTTTGAATTTTACAGGGCTGGCGACACGTTGGTGACGTCTCTGGTGTTGCAAATATCCATAAACGACAATAACAACTTACTAACAAATGACCATCTGCGTGTTAGCTTATGCAATAAAAATATACTTATTGGCCTGAGTTGTTATAATTGGAGATGGCTGAACATATAACATAATGGGAGAAACGTGGGAGTCTACACTCCCCTGCCAAATTATGTTATGTTATCTGTGTATTATTATAATATCGTAACGAAAAGTCTTTTACAGAGTACGGTACTGTGTGGTATGAAGAATATGTAGACAATGATTAAATCTGATTAATTTTAGGAAATGCATTTCTATAGAGAGAGAATAAATTGGTTACCAGCAATACTTCAATTTTGATTTGTTTTATTTTGTTGATTTCTTTTCGTTAGAGTAGGTTTTTTTTTATTTTTGACAATACTTTATTTTGAAATAATATTTTCACTGATTTTTTTTTGTTCCAATTAGAAGCATGTGTTGTAAGGTTCTTTGTTAAGTGAAATTTTGCCAAATATTTTATTTCACTCCATCCATTACCGTAATGTTTTATTAACAGGCTTGTCTATTTCCAGCGATAGATATCTGAAGTATTATTAAGTATTTAAGTTTAATTTATAACCTCCGGGTGCACCCACGGTCCTTATGGAACTGTTTTCACTACGCTCATAAATTTTAATAATGCTTATGTGACGATGAGGCGGGCGACAAATATCTATATCTATTGATGTGGGATATTTGTGTGATATTTATCAGGCTCTTTGGGCAAGACTATCCAATTTTGGTAAAACGTATATTATGATTTTGCTACATATAAATATTGTATTTAAAAAAATTTGAGTTTGTATTTTTTATTTATTAAATAATAGTTTTAATAACGGACGATAGAAGTCCAAAGGGCATTTTGTATTAGCAAACCTAGATGATAATAAAAATATCGGATGGAATCTTAAACAACTCTGCCCCCTTCAGTGTTAGATTCATTCTTTACAGTTATTTCAATGTAAAATTAACAATGTTAAGATGAAGTTAAGTCGTAATGACGTCATTATAAACCGATCTACAGTAAACGAATTTATTGTTCGGCTTACTACACTCATTTGAATATTTTTCTAGAGAAAAAAATATTCAGGTGTAGTTTTCCATCTCTTTGTTTGACGAGTTAGCTGAGCCAGCCGCGCAAAGCTTTGTCGTGTTTAAGCGTTCACTTAATGAAAGTCTTGGGAGACGGCGTGCCTCAACAATTCCCCCTTCTATCAAAGTCTAGAGAGCTTAGATTTACAAAGGTGTTTATTTTTTATAAGACATTTTTATCGCGAGTCACTGACAAATTGGAAATTAGTTCATGTGTGTTTACTCGTATTTACGCTTTCTTGTCGAAACGCGATCACAATCTTAACGTTTCCTTTGAGCAGTTTATTGAATAATGTTTAGAAATTTCCACAGTAACAAACAATGTAAAGGTTAAAATGTAACGTGGCAATATATAGAGACCTTTCTGTTATACGGGTAGCTTAATATAAGCACATGAGAACACGCCTGTGTTGCGACGGTGTAGGCAGAAGAGTACAGTACACTCCCACGTTTAATGGTTATGGTTTACGTCCCATCTGGGCTTAGGGGTGAAAATAAATATAATAATATATATGTAGGTATGCGATTAAAATAATACTTCTATGAAAAGCCTGATGAACGTAGATGAAATATGTAAAATCTGTAAAAATTGTAGATAATATTTGGCAATCGGTGCACTCTGCTTAGCAGGGAAGGGAGCTGGCATGACGATATGCTTAGGGCAAATGCATGAATGGCCTTAGAGATCCCTGCAAAGAGGAGTTGTCTATCATTATTAAACGTATTTTCGTTTAAGATATCAACAATTTTTATTTCGATATTTGAATATATGTTATTCAATGTTCATGTGTGTTAATGAGCATGTATCTTTCGAAAATATAACTTTCACTCTCTTAATATCGCTGTTTTCTTTGTATACAGAATGTTCTTTAGTAGTTCTATTCTTGGGTTTTTTAAATATTCGTTTATTCGTTTCTCGGGCAGGGGTTATGGAATATATGCTCAAAAATTTCCATATCGCTGTAGTGAAATTAAAATAACATTCATCCAGAGCCTTAAGAATCTCAATTTTGAGTAAGCTTCCCTTTATGTTATTCTCTTTAGATAAAACCACTTTTATAAAAAAGAGCGACATAAGCTCTGCTTACACGTTGTATCTCGTTAAGGAAGATGAAATATTCAGCTTATTTTTCTTGTGTGAAATAATTATTACTATGCTAAAATGTAATGAGAAGGGTTGGGTTGCGTTAGTGTGTGTAGGTATGTGTGAGTGATTGTATGTGCATGTGTGTACGCATGTGTGATTGTGTGCATGCTGTTGTGTTTTCTACACGTAAGGTACGACGTTTTCGTTGAGTTCGTGTGTGTTGTTTTGTTTTCTACACGTAATATGTGTTAACTTATTATACCAAGACGCTTTACATTATCCTTCGCACGTAACGCGCGTTCCCCCAAACACAAATCATTATAAATGAGTTCAGAATGCTGTAATTATTATAAATTTGATTTTACTAACGTCATTTTAAGCGTGAATTGCGTTCAATTCGTTGTATTGTGTACTGCCGTTCAATTGTTATTGAAAGTGATGTTCGTCCAGGTTTCTTGAAAGTTAGCATTGCGTTGTAAAATAGTTCTATTCGAATATTAAAAAGGAGGATTTGTTTTTATAATTGTTTGATCCCAAATTATATTTACTGAAATGATAACGTAAAAAAAATGCAATTTAAAGAATTATTTTTTTACGCCATCAATGTAAAGTTCTTGAGTATTGGGATTTTCGAGTTTAAAATTATCAGTAGTAGCACGAAGTCTGTTTGTGGCAGTATGGCAATATCCCAGCCACCTATACCTTGGACTAATAACAAAACTTCTGTATCGTGCGAGTACTCCTCTTCTGCTTACCCCTGAACTGAAATGAAAATTTTAAACCGGTATTTTCGTTCTACTTTAAATATTTCACGAATCTGGCGATTAATTAATTCATTTGCATTTAAATAGACGTACAATATATTTTACAACCTCTAGGAAATCGCAATTAATTTGTTTGTTCTTTGTTTATTTTTAAACTTCTCTGCCTACCCCTTCGGGGATTACAGACGTGATGTTACCTTTTTCACTTATATAGTTTTTTAAAGAGACATAGATTGAAAAACTTGTTTTAAAGCTTGTAACATTTCTATATCCAGATCAATCATGCATTTAACTATTCTCTACATATGTATATAGAAATCCACTATATTGTAAACGTGTTACCTATTTTTCTCATTTGGTTTCAAAATATATAGTAACTCTTGTACTCTTAAGGCTCTACAGATAAACGTGGGCCTCATCTCAAATTAGGAACACTAAGGCTATAGTCTACTCAGGCTAAGTGTAGCCTACACTTTGTACATCGTAAGCCGTTACGGAAAACTCTTAAGCGCACGTATTTCCTTACAATGTTTTCCATTACCGTTACAGCAAGTGGTATTTAACAGCAACGTATCAAATACACAAAGTAAATTCTAATGCGGCAGGTCTGAGAGTTTTAGTTTAGCATATTTGTATATACAGGTAAAATAGTTCACAATATATGTTTGCATAGTTGGGAAGCCACAGGCGCTCATCCGTGGCGATTGAATTTCGAAATTACAATACACACAGAGTACTCGCACGTCGTAGACGCTCGCTACGAAACCGTAGACCGTGCTACGTCATATATTGTAGGCGTTGCTTTACCGCAAGTATTTTATACTGTGGCAGCTTCTTGCTTTCGCTGGATATCTTACGATTACGTAAAATTAATGCCAGTAAATATAAATATGTTTCATAACAAAATTTTCTCCTTTCTGTTCGAGTCTAACGTCAAATGACTTACGAAACCCCTACCTGCTAATGTAATACTCGTCAAAATCTGTATAGACAAAAATTTAGATACGCGAATTTGTTTTGCTAATATACATAACATCACGCCTGTATTGTTTCGAAGAGGTAAACAGAGGAATGTTGTATTTCCGCTTTCACTAACGCAACTGGGCGCACATCCAGACCACTACCTATTTTAAATATGTAAAAGCAAAGAATCTAAAATTTTAAGTTCAGTTTCAGAAAAACCCGGTAATCGAATCCAGGGCCTCTTGCGCTTAGTAAGCACTAGAATAATGACATTGTTTTACAGCAATTGGTGATGCGTGGTCTTACACCTTTGTAATAGAACAATATTTATATATTAATTCCATTAAGTCATAAAAATAATAATTCAGTCTCGTACATAAACCAATGTTTTATTTGTTCCAAAACGCCCGATTACGACAATAATAGTGTCGGTGAGCAATCTTGAAAATTGTAGCCATTATCAAGCTTTATACAGCAATTATTCAGAAAACCCGTCGTTTACGTAAATGACTGGCAATTTAACAGAATTGCCCCAAAAAACGTTATCACAGTTAACCTAATATGCTTCACTTGCTTCTTGGCGTTCTATCTTTGATAATTGCCAAATTAACGGTGGAAATATAAATGTATTCGCAGTTTTTTTTCTACGTAAATGTCAGTCGGGTTTATTTTATCGTTCAGTGAAGTTCCTAAAATTTAATTTCATTATTGTTAGTTGTGAACGTATTAAATAAACTTGATTATGAACATTTCTGCTGAGCAAGAGTTTCTGGGTTTCATCCACCGGTCGTGCAAATTACTATTATGTTTTTTTAACTTAATATTCCCTGTAATAACCCGGAGTCTTAATTGATGTCTGATAAATGACAATTCGTATAACCCCTTATTAAATGGGACATATAACATGACAGCTGAATCGTGATACTGCACTTCTCTGCGTAACCCTTTGCAGTAAAAAGTCATGATGTTATCATGTTCATTACTTAAGCAATGATTATTCTAACTAGATCGATGAGAGAAAATCGTAAAATTTTATAATGCTGGCAACTTTAAGTACAGAACAACTACATTGTACAAAGTCGTAAACCGTTTGTAAAACGGTAACAATATAAATAAAACAGCCAAAATGCCGTATGTATAGCGTATATAAATTTTTAATGAAAGTTCGGCTCGGTTTCACTCCATTTGTATCGAAAATAATGGATGAAGAAAGGTGTTACGAGAATTTCGCGAATGTTCTACACTACGTCATTGTATGGAGCCGCATTTGATCGTAAAATGTAAACTGTTTCCGATATGTTGATATAGGTTTTTATCACACGTTATAAAAATATAATAACCGTATTTCGTACGTTTTGCCCTGGGTGACATTCATCCCACTGGCGGCACTTTTCTCCCGACACAATTACATTTTGTCCCATATAAGATATCTTCGCCGGGATCATTATGTTTCGCGACAATTTATTTGTTGTATTATCTATATTATTAATAAAAAAACACGATGGGTGTCAAGGGAGAGCTGCTTGGAACGTTGTTACTTTTGCAGTATATTATTTATTACATTAAATAAACTAGGATCTTAAGTAAATGCGCTTACGTAGAAATACCAGGATACTTTGCTTGCTTTTCATATCTTGCATAACCTGTCGTCTCTCTTTCAATCCCAAATGTTCTTGTTCTCGTCCATCTACTTACTCCTTGTGGATACCACATAAAAATTCTTCTAGATATTTCTTTACACAATAGCTATTCAATATATAGGCAGTTATGAAACTATGTCAACTTAAAAAAGGTCAAAGATCATTATATAAATCATTAGTCGTTTGAATGTTTTAAGAACACTTTTATCCGATTTCATATTATATAGATAATCGTATGTGTATTCAATATTTGATGTATATTATATGAATTGTACTTTACATTTTGATATTTAATTACTTCCCTACCTTTTTACATGTGGGTACAAGTTTATCTGCACTCTGCCGTCACAGGTCTGCTGGAAGAGATTTCTTTAGAAACGAACGTAAATACTACATTTGTATAGACCTCATGCCATTCTATTTTTCAGTTTGAAGTGGTTAGTGTACCTGAATAATTCAATAAATAAATCTGCACTGGCAATGTTGTTTCTAAAAATTCTTCTTCCTTCCTATTACACGTATCAGTCGGTTTTCTCGCAGCTGTGAAAAAAGTGACATTAAGAAGGGAACAAAGTAAAAAGAAGTGGCCGCGTCAAAGTTGGATAGTGCTTTTGTTATCGCTCTCATGTCTGCAACGATTAGTCTTTGGGGCTATTAATCAAAGTAATTCGGAAGATGTGTTTCCTAACGTGTAAGTGAGGCTACCTTATTTTAATGGCGAAATGGACTTGTCTCAATATGACAAAGACGCTTAGTCGTAGTTTTGTTTGTTTCTTTTTTGTAAGTGTTCAGGGACGAATTATCAAAATATTTTGGAAAGTGTGTTTCCTTACGTTACTTTAATAAGCGAAATGGACCTTTGTCTCAATATGTCAGATACCTTTTTTAATTGTTTTAGATAGTAGGTACCTACAGCATTTTAAAAAAGAACTTTGATAATACGTTAATAGTTCAGAATTTGGCATTTATTTTTAAATTTAGAATATAACACGCTGGCTCAATGTTCTTTAGCCGCAACTTTTTTTATTTGTTTTTGGATAACGATCCTTCGCTCCACCAGGATGTCCCATTGTACATTTACTGATACACAAAAAAACTTAAATTTTGTGATGTTATAATTATACAAAGATAATATAATATTCATTGCAATTACAAAAGTAATTTGCAAATGATTTATTTTGTGTACGTACGTTTCCAGTGGGACGGTGCGGTGTTAAACATTGTCATTAATTCATTAATTTTTATTCGTTGATTATTCACGGAATGAAGAATGATGATGGCGGAACATGATAAACAGGCGGCAGTTAATTTCACTCATAATAGCAGCAATATTGTAATTTTTGAGCGGCGCGACGGCGACCCGTGATTAATGACCCTTCCCGCCTCCCGGAAGTGTGGGATGCGCTTGGATCGTCAAATACAATGTCATCCTTAAAATGCAATGTTTTTTTGCAATAGAATTTGTAACGGATATACAAGCCACCTGGCAGATAGATTAGTCACACAGGTTACTTTGGCTTAAATGATAGAGGACTGCCGTTGTGCGCGCATCACGCAAAAACTATTAGATAGATTTCGATCAATTTTTTTTGTTTTATATCTTAAATACCTTGGTTCCTTTCTTAAAAAACGTGTTATTTTATTCAATGTAAAGTTATTAAGGTTCTAAGAAACTTCGATTTATAACGCTTTTTTTGAATTTAGCAAGGTCTATTTTTGTCTTTGATAGTTTTTATATTATATTCTCTACATAAAATATATTATAATAATTCCACAAACAATGCCTAATAAACGCACTGACTAATGGACGTGTTAGAAGTCTCCGAAACTCGTGGACATGCAGGAAGAGAATTATGAATGCAGAAAAAGCATGTAATGTCTGAAAGGATGGTGGTATGTGGCACTCGTATTCCCTACTTGTCCCGTTAGGGACCTGGCTTGCCAATATAATAAAGTTTGTTGTACTGAGAAACCATACGTAACTGAATCTACAAATGGGATAACGATTTTCCTTAAGATTATAAGTCATGTACGCGAACATTATATTCACGTTATCTACTTTGTTATATGAGTATTTATCGTTTATTCTTATATAGTGTACAATAACACTATCAAGCCAAGCATTACATTGTGATCATTTGATAAATGTGATTATATGATTGAATTGAGATTGAACAGATAATTGTTCTCCACGAGTCAAAAAAGAAGCAATATAACGATTTGAATGTTACCTTATTTAATGTTAAGAGTATTATTAACGTATGTAACATAACGTCTGTAATATCAGAAGGAAAATAGGGTCACCCGCAATTTTTGGGACGTATATCGAACAGGTGAAAAGTGGGTTCACTGTATTTGTCGTAACAAGTGAAAAGTGGGTTAGCTCTGCCTACCTTTTCTGAGGAATACAAGCGTGAATTTCAATAAATTTCCGATAACAAAAACTTTTAATGAACATTTTTTTTATTCTATCAGTTCAATCCATCACGCATAAATTTAAAACCTGCTATTATAGATCGTTCAGAAATTACTGTTGCGAGTTGATATCACAGCGTGGTGAACACACACCCACAACAATGATTTATTGCTTCCATCTATCTGTGTTTCAAATCGGAAATAAACCAACGGATTTCTATCGAACGTACACATTTTCATTAGTTTCGTAACGTGGTGTGGGTAATATTTATTTATATGTAGAAAAAAAAATAATTATTAAATTTTGAGGAATAATATTCGTTGTTTTCATTATCTCCAGCTGTCATAACCCACTGCTAGGTAAAGGCGTCCTCTTATGGGCAAAACCCTTATATACTATTAAGGTTGACAGAGAATTTGTTGATTGCAGAATGGCTGTTACAAGATTTTATGCGTCGCTTAACAGTTGCTTCATCATCATCATCAGCCTATCTCAGTCCCCTGCTGGACATAGACCTCCCCCAATGAACGCCATCGCGCACTGTCCT
>DWEE01002563.1:0-11434 GCA_018245755.1 Parelbella macleannani
CTCATGGGACCTTAAACGTAATGGTTTCCCGTTGCCTTCTACGGTGAGTTGTTCTGAGGGTATTTAAGCGCCTCACGGTCCTCAGAATCGTCTCGACCTAGTCGAGGAGACAAGTTATTTTCCGCCACCTGTGACTCGGCGTTACTACTCGTTTTGCACTCCAGGGGCTACGTGTAGGGTCTCGAGGGTAAAACCTACGGACGCGAACAGCTCCAGCTCCCAAAAGATAACAGCACTTAATGCGATATACACATAAGACTAATAAGGCATACACATAGCATAATAGGGCGTCCCTTAATAAATACTAGAGATATGTACCGTTACGATAGGCCGTGCCAATCAAACTTGCCGCTCACCTTGCCGTTGTCTTCCGGAACGAGTTGCGGCTGCCACAGGCCGAAATTATGCTAAAGCCTCGTTCGAGGTCGCAACCTTACATTGTAAATGTCGGTTGTGTATTCCAATATCTGTATTTTTTTTGTTTTATTTCTTACGACATCTTTTTTCCGACCCTTTTATCGTCCCACTGTTGGACACGGGTCTCTGTCAGAATGAGAGCCTTAAGACCATCATCTGTCACGCAAGCAAGATTAAACATCACTAACTATGACTGTGAAGGAAAACATCATAATGTTCTCCATAATGTAACACTGCTTCGCCAGCATGGCAAATTTGTGTCCGTGGACCGAAGCTGTGTCTAGCAGAGGAATAAAAAAACCGTCAAATGGAAACAAACTTTATCATAAAAGCGATAGAAATAAACAATGCAATAACTTTTCATTAATATGTATGCAGTTATAATAGAATACAGCAGGAACCAGTATTCAAAGGCCATGCCACTACATTCCAGTATTATACATAATCTGCACGATCCTGGTGGTAGCCGTGCCGGCCCTGGCCTCGCCCGCCGAGACCGGCATCGGCTGCCTCATGATCCTCACCGCCGTGCCCGTCTATCTGCTGCTGCTGGAGCCCCGCACCAAGATCAAGGGACTCAGCTCAGTCACCGGTCAGTTACTTTACGATACTCAATCGACATACACGTGCTTTTAATTAATTTACGGTACATAGAATTTCTTTCAAAATTACTGGGCTCGAACCAAAACTGCTTTAAGATTCTTGCCTTAATTTATGACCCTAACATATCAATCTGAGTAATCATCTCGTTTAAAACAACATTCTCCAATCACATTTTAATCAAGAACATGTGTAATATATATGTAAATAACTATTATCTTGAATACACCCCACATCTGCGTCTAGATCCGTTCACGTTTTCTTCGAAAGTCTGTTTTAAATGCACAACGCCATCTATTGAAGCGTATTTACACTTAATACTTGCGTATAATCATAAAATTTCCCTAAAAATGTGGAATAACATAGAATTCAAAAATATATGTGTATATATACAATTATTGTCCCTCGCAGATGGTGCCACGCGCCTAGTGCAGAAACTGACTCTGTCTGTTCGGCCCAAAATGAAGGTGAGTAATATAAACAATTAAATATAAATAAAACTGTTTTTATGCACACTGGTTTTAAGGAACAACAGAAATTATTACAATCTTATTTCAAAAGTACACCTAATTGTACAATTGCAAGCGGAAATACGTATATTTAAACATATCAAATTCGAAATTTATTGGGCATGTGAGCTAAAATTATTAAGTGAAATAGCCATATAATATTTTCACAACTAAGTAAGTGTGACCAAATTACTCTACGCTCGTCGCTCGCACAACGCAAATAGATATTTAATGTAACGAATGTCTGTTCGCAGTGAACACACCCCGACCCACGGATCTCGCTGACATATCCGGCCTCGCTTGGACATCTCGATCGCAGTATTCAGGTAATAGGACTTGTATTGATGTATTTATTGATGAAAATATAACATGTTGTACTGTATGTAATTATGTGTAGTGTCTCGTGTTGTATCGGTTGTGAATTTCTTAATTTCGGATCGGAAAAATCAAAAACAGTTTTGAATACGTAATGTTTTGATAAGTTTTTACAATAATATTCATAATTATATATTTGGATGAATATTTGTTGCCTTTGACAGTAAAATCTGACGTACGAAAAAGCAGAAATTTGAGTGACCTAAAAAAACACGTGCTGTCATTGTCAAATAAAATTGTATCAATAATCTATATGCGGCCTTATCCGAAAACAATAATTCTCGAATATCTATGAATTTTCAATTTGCCAACGTTTAAATGTATCCTATGTGCTAATTATAATAAAATATTGATTGTCGATATTATATCGATTTAGATGTGATATGATATAAATTACATAATGTAATCGCAAAATCGCAAAACTTTTAACCGTTTGATTTCTTTCGAAAATGTCCTTGAATATATAATATAATTATTATTATTGTATAAACAAATAAATATGATAGATCTGTCCCCGGTGTGTGGCAATAGGCTCACCACCTATTCCATGGCACTTAAACGTAACTCGTGAAACGAGTGCACTATACTCCTGTACCTACCCCTTCGGAGATTACAGACGTAATGTTACGTTTAAATAAATATTAAAATCGTAATCGATGAAGAAATTTTGATCCAAGATCCGACAATAAGAAATTTAAATTCGTCTTAAACGTTGGTTAGACACCGTTGTTGCTGGCGACTAAGAATTTTTGGACGCTTTTTGTGTGTAATGCTTGTAAAAACGGATTCTGAAAAATATATATTATGAAACAATAACAATAATAGTTTTCAAAATAAGTGTTATATTTATTTAGTTTTTTATAAGTTTTTATATTTTAGGTTTGATTGCATTATATTTAATCATTATCATTTATACATAACGAGTTGAGAATTTCAGCTTACGATTAAATGTTTGTGAATGAGTAATAGAATAATGAAAATAATGAAAAGATGGTATTTTTGAATCAAAACGGTTTGCTCAAAGCAACTTACTGCCCTTGAAATTAATGTTTGGTTTTAATTAAAATTCATTGGTTTTTTCTCGTCAAAACTAAATCAGAAGATAATTTTAAACGTAGCGCGATATTCGTAGTGGCCAAAATGAGATTTCTTATTGAAGTATTTCCAAAGACGAGTCAAAAACGTTCCATTTTACGAACATGGCATGTACAGACGAACCGCTAAATTTTAGTTATAATTCTAGTATTCAATAGCACATTCTTACCATGGCGTTACTTGCCTGCTTTATAAATAATCATAAGTTATTTTCTACCAAATATAATTTCATTCATTAAATTTTAGTCATTTTAATAATACAATGATGATACAACATTATTACATTCCGTATGGTTTCAATGCGTTTATTTCCGTTATTCCTGTGTTTAGATCCTCATTTGGGAATTTTCTTCCAAGTCTGCTATAATAATGACTAAGCCTATTGATTGACAATACATGCATTACATACTGTTTACGTAGCTTTTGTATGGAATTAATATAGAACACGTTGACATGGGTACTCTTTTATATATATGAAAAGAATAGATATGAAAACATATTTGTTAAAATGTTTCAATGCGTAGAAAGTTAAAACTATATATTTATACATTAAATATAAATAAAAAACGTTTAAACCAATAAATATTATCATAACTTTATTGCATCTTCAAAGTAATATTTTAAAAAATGGTGGTTTATGAATAGTTTGATTGAACTTTATTCGCGCCAATATGCTTCGTGTCTATGGTACATTCCGTTTAATGATCAATTCCATTTTACTTTTCGCTCATGATAATATTAAAAATTAATAATGCTTATTATAATTATGTTCAAATAGTTCTCAATATATTTAACATAATTTAATTTATTATGATTAAGATATGAAACATATAAGTAATTTAATAATTTCTCCGTAATTATTTTTACGAGTGTATCTTCAGTTCAATTTAATTTATTCGTTTACATTTCATTCTAAGGAGTAAATCTTTTGTATAAATTTCATTACAGAAATATCTTAGTTAAGTTTTTGTGATTAGGTATAGTACTTTTTTAAATTATAAGCACTAGTAATGTTTTATTTTAAATTGATATGTAGGTATATGATATATAATTAGAAGCATAATTATGACATTTTAATTTGTTAGATATTTTTAACAATGTTATTTTATTGTTAGCTTTTAGCGTCGATAGTTTTTGTATTTTTTTTTATTTTTATACGTTTGTTTTTACAGTCACCTACAACAATAAAATTATTTATATGATACATTGCTGGATACATTGTTTTTACTTAGGGCTGTGTTTGTGAATCCTGTTATATGAATTCCAAAGAAATGTTAATCGTTATCAATTTCATTATATTGTTTTATTTTAAAATATCCTAGTATCACAAACCTGCGGTGGCTTTAGATAATTAAATACTTGGCTTTTTTAATGGTATATAGGCGACCAACTCTATAGGGTAATAATCGACGTAAATAGAATTTTGCTTTTGGGAGTCATGACCATGACTTTATTTAATTTTCGTATAATAAAAAGACGTATCATGCGACAAGTATTTAATTCTACTGCTTTTCACCATCATCGGTTTGTAGTCTAGGACATTGATGTGGTTTTGTTTAAGTTTAGGTTAAGATTTTTTTATTTATGTTTATATAAAAGGAAGTATTGTAATTCTTACAATTTATACTGAAACATTCCAATAACTTATTAGTGTGAAGTCTATAATTTTATTTTATGTCCTGGTGTTTTTAATTAAATCTTTAGTACAATATTAGGACTTGATATGATTTTTGATTAAACTTTTTATTATAGCTTGCAACATTATAATGCCATATTGATCTAAAAATCGTGAAAATTACGATATTGAATATATTTTTCGTGTACACTGAATAACGAAAGTGGGTATTTATCAATAGTTCTACATGGCACCGAAGTTTCACGAAAACCGTCTTTTATTTTTTAAATATTATTTCAATACTAAAATAATTTTGACATACAATATTGATTTATTAATTCCTGAATATCTCAATTGTCTCTTCTCTAATGAGTTAATTTTATTAAATTGATTAGTATGACACAAGCATAGTACTCGTAATACATGTATAAAAACTACACGTATTCTATTAATACGAATTATATCGTAAGAATTATTTATTGTACTAAGTAAGCGTTGGATTAACGGAGAATTTGTAGTAATATAAAATGAGGTAGCCGGAACAAGTATTTTTAGGGGGGGTGGCCAATGGCAGACGTTTTGCAGCAATACAGTCACACGACGACTGCGGTACAGTCGCAGTGCTGTCTGTCTGTAAGCGGCCACAGTGGGTACAGCGAGACAGTGGCGCGTTTCGTGAAAGCGCCGTCGGCGGCCTCGCGTACAATTTACACTGACGATTTTGAATGATTTTTTAATATAAGTTGTTAATAATTATTGGAATCGGTTAGTACTAAAATAGTGATACTGAATAATTCTGGCTCATACATTCCAATTTCTAATTCTAATTCTAATAAATTACATTTTTTTTATGTAATACATGATGCACTGATAAATTATTACAGTCAGTACTTTTGTATTACTTTAATCCGAGGTTAGCTATTGTTGTAGAATGAATATTACTCCGTTAATCCTATTCTTACCACTACCATAAACGTAAGAAATAACACCCTTATTAGTGTTTATTTCCTACTTTTACAGCGTTACGTGTAAATGTAAACTTTCTTGTATCGTTGTTTCTGTTACTCGCTCCGCGACGTCTCACAGGCGCAATGTGACAATAATAAAGTACTCAAATTATTCTGTTTGTCTTATTAAATACACAAACCTTTTCCATAAATGGAGTAGTGGACTGAGATATTATATTGATCAGAAATTCGGAATGGAGACATCGCCATACTGACGTAAGCGAATCTACCGTAAGTTTTAAACTTACCTGAACATCGTCACACTGCCTTTTTGTAGTGACAACTTCTTTAAAAAACAGTGTGATAATGTTCTTTGTTAAAATTCCAAAAAAATGCAAATAATATACAGATACTTATTAGATTTTTGCGCGTACTGTTCATTGAAATTAAATAACGTTACCACTACAAAGGTGTTCATACATCGGGAAACCTTAAAAACCATAAAAACAAGCACCAATAAATTTAATACAAATGAATCGCTTAACTATCCATAGGTTGGTTATTTTTTTATTTCATTTACCTGTTCAATTGAACTTGTAAGGAAACCACGAGATTTTAACTGAATAAGCTTATGATTATATTACAACCAAATCCAATTCTATTTCGTTTTGTAAAGTGTGTAGATTCACGACACTAATAGAAACAAATATACATTGTACCGTCATTTACCTAAAGTTTACCGAGACCATCAATCGCTAAACTAAAACAAACGAACTTTTTTTCTTTCTCACTCAGTGTTGCCAATATTTAGATTCTTATTAAATGGCCGACGGTAGCCAACTCGAGCCACCAACAAAGAGAAAAAAAGAAATAAGGAGTTATAAACATTAGCTAATTACCGATTATTCGATGTTTTATGAAAATGTATTTTCGATACATCGAGGAAAATGGACAGCTTGATAAAACATTGGATCAATTCGATGGATCGTACTATAAATATCGAGTGTATTTGATGCATCGATGTAAATTGATTATCCATAGCACCTATTTTGCCACTGTCAATCAATGTACACTAGTACATATAAAAATGTATTAAACTAAATGACAATTACAATTATAATAAACAGCGATTTTTTGATACTTCTCAAACCGACTAACAAAAAATATAAATAATATATTATCCACCATGGTCGTATAATCTGAGGCTGTAAAGATACAAAAAAATAAAATGAATCAGTTCATAAAATGTCGAAAGTCAGTTGTCAGTTGTCATTCAATAAACCTCGTGTAATGATATCTAATTGTTATTAGAAGCTGTTGCAGAATTTTATTCTCGAATAATAATTAAAATCATTTCAGTACCGGATTTTACTTTACGAATAATGTTCTAACTATAACGAAATGGTGAAATTTGGGAAGCATAAGTTTAAACTATTAAACAAATTAGCTAAAAAGCAGAATGATTCCTTCACAAGCAATAAAATAATTAAGAAGAAAATAAATGCAGAGAAGAAAGTTATTTTTCACAAAAAGGTTTTATTGAAACAGGCTATCAAAAGCGATGGATTAGTTAAAAGTATTAAAACAGTGCAGGGTTTACAAAGTCAATCAAAAACACCGGTAAATCAAAAACCTACGCAAAACGTCGAAGAGAATAAAGTGAAACTAAAACCTGTCGAGAAACATAAAAAACGTCAGAAGACGCAGATAAGTGATACTAAGCTATTATTAAGTTTAATGAAAAAGAAGTAGATTAAAACTGTTTTTAAACAAATACCTTTTTTTCATGCCCTTTCATTATAATGAAATTAACTGTGTGTGCACACAAGTATTGGATTTGTCCTGTTTTGGGTAGCAGCAAAATTATAACAAGACAACCAACCCTTGTTTTATGTCCAAGGGGTAACAAGACAAATTATATAACAGTGATGCAATTCAATCTTGCTGTTAATTCCTCAGACAACAAAGCCAAAAGTGAATCAGTATCCAATTCACAACTAAAGTATGAAATAGCCTATTCAAGGAAGATAACACAATGAAAGAAAATCAATTTGATTTTTATTATTATTTATTAGACTATGAATAAGATTACAATATGAGAAAAATCAAATACAATACAAATTTCTACAACAAAGCTTAGATATAAACTACAACTATAAGGGTTATTTTCTAAATGATTGTCAATTGTAATAAATCTCAAAATGTGATTATTAATGAACCGTGTACATCTCTGATCAAATATCTACTACCATACAGTTTTTGAAACTTGTCCTAACAACACTCAACATAATTTTAATTATATTGTGACATTCATTCTTAAAGATCTATGTCTAGACTTGTCTAAGAATACATATTTGTCTGGGTAAAACAATCCATGTCACATCAATATCAATTTTAGACTGCAATGATTAGATTTGGGCAGTAATACACAAGATACCAGAAAGACATCTTGCAGTGGCACTGATGATAGTTTTTATTTATAGTTGTCAGACTGACAGACACTATCTAGCTGAGTGCCATCTAAACAATTCAAATTTGCCATTTTATGTACCAGAATTATCTATTATTTTAAGTGTCTATCTTTTCTGTGGTTTCTTCACTACTGTAGGTTGTGGTCTCTGAAAGTGTTTTGTAGTGTCTATACAAAATGATATATTTCAGCTTCTATTTCAGACTGCATAGAACTTTGCAGACTAATTCTAGAGAATAACCATGAAATTTAACCATAAATTAATTAATTACCTTGTAACCTACTTTCATTACATTAAGCATACATGTGTTTATATTTCTTTTTAAGTTATGTTTTGGCCTATAGGAAGTAAACATGTTGAAGTAATCAATATTCCATTTATGATAACTATCTTTTGACTATAACTTTTAACTATAATCTCACTATACTAAGTAGAATTTACCCTTTTGTTACAGCTACTTGAATTACTTACTAGTAGCATAAATATGAGTAAAGTAAGCCTCAAATATTAATTTCGAATACAAAAGCATGTAATGAAATCAGAATTATTTGCCAATAGACATTCCAGAATGTAAGATTTAGGATTTTTCTAATATGGATTTTTTACTTTTAGTATTATGATTATAAATTTTCAATACAAAAAAATAATAAAACAACCACAAATAGGTGACCCTTTGAAACTAAGGTGCACAGTAAGTGTCCACTACAAAATACAACATTCCTCTCATAAAGTACTGTTTTTAGATTAGGCTATCACTGCAGCGGACAAACTCAAGAATATGAAAACCCACTGTAAATCAATTAATCAAACCAAATATAAAAATTTATTGGATTAAGATTTCCATTACCAATACTACTTGTGCAATCCTAAATATATTGTAGTTTAATTTAAGACAGAATATAAAATACGGAATTGCAGTGCCCGATAAATACCAGATTGCTTGTATGTATAACAATATAGAAACAACTTGCAGAAATTAACTTGGCACTCATACCTCACTACGGCATTATTAGAATGAGGTGCCTTGTCACCTTCTGCAACTTAAGAGCAACACTAAGTTCTAAGTTTTAATGAAGTACAACATAATATTCCACCCTCAATGACCAACCCTTTCATCATTCCACTCTAGGATATGTGTCTCCATTTAAAAAGCCACAGTCTGCCAAAAGTCATCAAGTGCATGTAGGCAGACATCACATGCTTTAGAGAATATCATGGAGAACTTTAAGATGAAGTATCCATAGGATGTTTTCCTTGATTGTTCCAATAACTACTGCTTAATCTTAGACAAAACACAATTTCGTAAAGAAGTGCACCACAATTATTTGAACCTAAGCCCTCAAGAGGCTTATTCTATTCTAAACCACTAAACTAACAGTGCCTCACTTATCCGGCTCAGCTTATAATGTGCTATGTATTTGAACAATTGTTATGTTACAATATAACATTGTTAAAAGAAATTAACTTAATATAACTAATAATATCTCTATAACATTAATTTTGAACCAATAGCCCCCATATCTTACATGTAATCATGTATATTAACAGTCATTTGAATATGAGATACAATTGCATTCATTCAAATCAATATGTGGAATATATTTGTTACACAGGGAAGTGAATCATAAGAAAAAATGTTAAAATCATAACACATCTAAAAAGGTCAGAAAGATACTATAAATAATAATAATTACATGTTACATATCAATTCATACATTCAGCCAAAGCACATAAAATCTGCAATTTAATCATTATTTTATAAAGCAGTATTGCTGATTTCACGTTAAGGACGACACAGCTTTGTACTATATTAGTAGTGTTTTCAAAGTTAGTGTATACTTAAATTTCCCTCTCCTGACTCACTCCTTTTTGTTCCAGTCACACTACCCCACCCAAAAATGAGACAGATTAAGATTGCCTAAAAGCCTAACTTATTTCATATCAGTAAAAAGCATAAAAGGGAATTAGAAAATAAGTGGAATTTCAAATAAATATCAATGAAACAATAGCTATGATAAAAAAAATGGAAGATACCAATGTGTACCTCAGTCGGTGACGATGTTGAGATTACCAAATGTAACTCTTAATATACAAATAAAATTACTGCACTAAACGTTTTTAGAATGGACCCATTGCACCTCAGAACGTGAGTAATGCTGTTCAGAGCCATGACTGACTTATATTGCTGCTATAAACAACATTATATGAAAATGAGTGTCAGTAACAGCCTATCTATCAAACTTCTTATGTAAATAGCTATTGTGAACATTGAAAGGTATGTTTGTTTAATAGCGACGACGGCCGCGACCCCGGCCTCTTGGAGTTGGACTAGACTTAGGTTTCGGAGTTGAAGGAGTGACTGGTATTGGAGTGGCTGGTGTGGGAGCGGCTGGTGAAGGGGCGGTTGGTGTAGGGGCGGCTGGTGTGAGGCCTGCTGGTATGGAGGCTGCTGGTGTGGGGGCTGCTGGTGTGGGGGCTGCTGGTGTGGGGGCAGCTGGTGTGGGGGCTGCTGGTGAAGGGGCAGCTGACGTCGAGGCGGATGGTGTTGGGGAAGAAGTCTGTGCGACTGGAGTCAATGGATTTTCCACAGGTTCCTTCTTCGGGGTAATCATTGGTTCATATTCCAATTCCACTACCTCTTCTTTGATTGCTAGGCCTTGAACAGGTTTCTTGTCTTCTTCTGCATATAGAACATTGATAATTATTATAATTTAAGATAGATGAACTTGCATGTTTCTTTGAAAATGTATATGGCATAGGACAAAATATTTTTTGCTAAATTTATTGATTAAGCCACATGATGAACAAAAGAAAAGTCTATTGGTATCATTTTTGTCATGTCATGTAAAATGAAAGATGTATTTCATATAGTGGTATGAAATTAATAATAACTAGGATGATAAAATGCAAGTATTTTTTATTGCTATTTGTAGAGGTAAGTATAGGTTTACTTAAGCAGCAGACTACACATGTAAATAATATACAACACATGCAATCATTTATAATTTCCAATTAAAACAAAAATCATATAACTATTATAATCTCAAAAGCTACACTTCTAATCATTTTGCCTTCTGAATCATATGTTTCTCTTTCTCTTACTAAGATCACATTTGAGTAAAAAAATCTCATCATTATAAACAACAAACATTTTTGTGTACGCAATACAAAGACGTTATGTTAGATATCGGTGTCTATACAGTATAGTGTGATAAAAACATTGTATCTTCTACAAGTCTTTCTCATAGTGGGCGATAATGCCGATTTTTCTGGAGGAATGAGAGCTGGGGAGTTGGTAAATGGGGTGGCAGTGGATCTACAACTTTTACCACCCTCCTAAAAGCTTAAGGATAATAATACTTATATGACACATTAGTTATATAAGTATTATTATCCTTAAGCTTT
>DWEE01002564.1:0-11433 GCA_018245755.1 Parelbella macleannani
ATTAGTTACTCGTATTTACAATGATTGGCTGTCACCCATAGATCACTGGGTGTCGTTGAGTCTACTTTCATAATGATGTCTATTTATTTGCATCTATTTTTATTTCTAGTCGACTAGGTAGCATCTTTTCAATAGCCGGATATGGTTTTAAACGCTCTTAAAATTACCCATCAACTGTATTTATTTGATACAAAATTATTTAAGATAAACATGTTTGAAGACGGAAACTTACCACATCTTCATCTTCAATCGTGACGTCATAGTGTATTTGCATTTGTATGTTTACCTTGACATATATAGCTATATGTACCTATTTAGGCTTTATTTTATAATAACATCACGCCTGTATTTATCCGAAGATGTAGGCAGAAGATGTAGTATTCCAAGTTTCTATCAGTGATGTTACACTTCCCTTGGAATAAGGGATGACTATATGTATAACTTAATAGTTTACAAATTTTATCTTAAAAAGAGTGGATGAACCTTGTCTTAAAATAAAAGTACTGGTGCGAAAGAAGTACATAAAAACAACATACTATATGTCACCGTTAAATTAACAAAAGTATTATAAGCATAAATACATAATTTATGCGTGACTTCACGCCTGCAATCCCCAAAGAGGTAATCAGAAGTCGATGTTTATATTATGTCCATTATAGGACGGCTAAAATATATACGATTTCTATGTACAAAAACCTAAACAAATAGAAGCATTTTGATTACGTCTGTTGCTGTATACTTATTGTGGCTGTATGAGGCCTTTTCTGCCTGGGAGAATACATACTTGCAAACACGTTTTCTAACCATATACATACATACATATATTGTTGTTTAAATATACTGTAAACGGAATGAATGATAATTTACGTTTAGATGTTTAAAGAAATTAATATGATTCAGATATTTTTTTCACTGACGTCTCACTTTTTTTCCACTCGTTTCCGCATAGGCTTAAGGGTTTCAATTGAGAATTTATATTTAAATATTTTGAATTAATTGTATAATATTGACCTTGATCCCTACTAATGTAGGGTATAATAATTGTCGGTACATACATATAATAATATGAAATTCGTTAGAGTGAGATGTTTAGAAGAGACAAGTAATTTATCACCAGCCGCTGTCGAGCGACTGTAAGTCAGTGATGGATGTCGAATTCCTAAATTTGGTGAAAAAATGTCGAATGGGAGTATCCGATAAAATTATCTAGACACCTATTCCATTTCAAATAATGATGATGGACCAGATCCAGCAATTTGTCCATGTCATGTGTAATCAGATTTTGATTTTGCGTATCACACGTTTTAATTCGTGATCATTATTTTATTCTTGTATCATCATGTCTGGTATATTAAGCAGAAAGAAACGAATGCCTATATCTCTACCCTTGTAAAGACTGGATGTGCTTTCGCATTTATCACTGTCTTCATTCACGAACGCCGGTTACGGAGACTCCTGACGCCCCTATCAGCCAATTTTAGATTGAACTATTAGTACATATTATCATGTACATACATCAGTATGTATGATGTTTGTGAAAAACAGTTGAAAAATTGTTTCCATATATTGAAGTAATCCAAGCATTAAATGGCAATTTCACACTCTATTTTCTTGTAATATTGATAGGCTATCAAGTTTAAAAACGACTTAATCAGGTATGAAATACGTATTTTCTATCTTGAAGTGTCGTTGTAGGTAGACATATTTGGCAGAATTTGTGAGTAATTTAAAAAAACAATATTAAAGCGTCATTAAGCAAATGGTAATTTTATTAAATAATCACATCGCGAATTTTATCACTTCCTCGATTACAGATAGTATTGTACAATGACAAACTTAGAAATAATATATAAATATTAGCATTGATAAATGTTTTCGATATTCATATAGCTATTATTAAAATTATACTTACAGATTATTATTAATGTCACTCGGCTGCTTCCCACTCTAAATATATTTGCATACTTTTAAACTGAGCGAGTAGCAAAAATATATACGAGTACTGACTTATGGAAGAAGAACAAGTATTTGCATATAAACAGAAAATAATATGATAATTTATTCCCTCATTGTTCTATAATAAAACAATATTCATAAAACCGACGATAGAACGGAACATTCCGTAAGCCCGTGGAATTAATCGTATAAAAACGATAATTAACGATAAAATATTATATATAATTCACATACAGCACTAGTCACACAATCACATCACGGTTTAATATCACTTTGAAACTTGTTGAAGCACTCGGACGCAGCGGAGTTAGCCCGGCCGGCGGCGTTCGCGGGCACGGATTGCAAGCCGACGTGCTTCTCTCAGAGTGGTACCCGCGCGTCTGACGAAACCGCTACGTTCCAACCCTGTTACAACTAGTTCCATAACTGCATTGCGACCCCAACCTCCTCGCTATGGGAACGTGGTATTACAATTTCACCAACCATAAAATTGGACATGACCTAGTGTAGGCCGAGTTAAGTGCGATTTTAGTGTTAAGTACACTAACTATTGATTGAGTGAGACGATTGTTACAGCACATTGTAGTCGTTACGTAGAGGGCTCAGTGGTATATTTATAGGAAAAAATTATGATCGGTTGGATTCCTTTCGGATTTAAAAAACTTTGGCGCGGATATTTTTTTGTTTCATTTGAATATATCGAAAACTGAATTTCTTCCAATTTATGCCCAGCCGGTATTTGAAATTATCGTTATGGCTGTTAGTAAAAACATAGCATATTCATTTAATATAAGCCAATTCATATATTTTAAAAGCCTCCTTGGCCGAGTGGTTGTAAGCGTGATTGTTGGTCGAAAGGTCCTGGGTTCGATTTCAGGAACTTGAAGTCCTGGGTTTTTCGTACTTCAATTTTCTAGCATTTCTATTTCTAGAAGTCTGGCTCTGTGCCAGGTGTGTGGTAATAGACTCACAACCAATAAACATGGTGGGACGTAAACGTAACTAGTGGAACGCTTGTTCTACAATGAACGCTTTGTTCTATACTCCTCTGCCTACCTCTCACGAGATTACAGGCGTGATGTAAAGTTTTTTACACGCATTTTAATTCAGTATAACACGGTTCTTTACACATTACACATTTACCAAAATTATTGAAAATTAATTTCTTATTTAAGTAACTGCAAATATTTTGTAGCGATTGATACTTTCAAGATGTTGGTATCAGTTGACTATCTGAAGTGTAGTTGATCATTTTCGTACTACCTAATAACTGTGATGTCGTCTGCGTTATTTATGATATTAACAATATATTTTATGTACAGGGAAGAAAAAATATATATTAAATATAGAAATGTACTTTGATACTCTTAAAAGTTTGTTAAAAGTTGTAGTTTTTTTAAACTGTAATAACTTTGCATTAAATGACGACAGCGTATTTTTTCAATAAAGACCAAGTGTTTGATTCGTAAAACCAAAAAAACATAATCAAAATCTAACCAGCAGTTTTTGCATGATCCCCGACTAACGATAGATCTGTCATTTTATTTACATAGATAAACACAACTCTTGTTTGCCTCAATTAGAAAAACTAAAATTATACACATGAAACGCTTCAAAACTATCACATTTGCTATGCCATTAAAAACTTGTGTAGTAATTGGAAACCTTATTATTTATACTGTTAGCGGTTCCGAGAACGATACGATAACAGGGAATAGGTAGGAGCAATTTTAAGTCTCACTGGAAGGTTGTAGCTTTAAGTCGATTTTCCACTTTAATAAAATAGTAGTAAACCTATCTGATCATAACAACTTGCACTCAGGTAACCTCTCTTAAGGTATTTATTTTAATAGGGTTATCACTAATGACGACTGATTTCGTGATAGTACTTCATATGCGCTTGGAGTATATTGGCAAGTGTGATCTAATCATTTTTTACTTTTGACCGAAACCCTTATTGCCTTCTGTTGCTGAGTATAGGACTTCTGTAGGAGACTTGATACACAACCTAGTACGCTTCTCCAAGTCAGTAGCCAATTGTAAAACCTCCGAGAAGATTTAAAGATTGTTTCCTAACGATAATATCTGGAACCCATGGGTTACTTCCAAAATACGAAAATTGCTTACGGCAATTCGACACTGGCAGCACACATTTACATTCTAGCCGCGCCTGACGTTACCTAACGATAAGTATCGCTTACGATCTGCAACCGCTCCAGGGCAACAAGCGCTGCCTTTTATATATTCCCGGTATTACATCACCGGTTAACGCATAGATTCTGGAATATTCGGGACGTATGAGAAGTAGAATATTGTATGATTATTGAAGTTAAATTATACAAGTGTCAGTAACAGTATAGTGGCGTAGAATACAGTCTTCTGAGTTACTGAGGTCCTAGATTCAAAACCTGACGCACACCTCTTTACAGAATGTATGTACCTTTTACGATTAGCCCGCAGATATCTGCACCCTAAAAGTTCTCAGTGTCAATCTGTAAGACATGTGAAGACAGCTAACCCGCACTTAGAATGACAAACTAAAGTTTGAATACTAATCATTTTGAAAGAAGATCCGTGTCCATTGATGAATCGATAAAATTGTTAGTTATGATTTTTATTGAACGATTTTTAAATGAATGAGACTTAGTTGATTGCTGCTCTTCCAGTCTACTGTTAGAATTATTTTTTATTTCTTTTACAGCAAAGTTTAAGATATTTTTAACTAAAAGGACCGATTACAGATAATTATTTTAAGCGATTGTAAAAAATGTGAGATAAAAGGAATCGTACCTAGAAAAATTGTGTAGTAGAGAATACATAGAGAAGTTTATAAGAGTATAATATGATATTGTATAGTAGTAGTATGTTTATTGAAGGTTATAAAAATATGTGCAAGTGATAACTCATAGAAAGTAATGGCGAAAATATCACTGTTTTTATGAATCACACGTTGAAGGATATTTAATATCATATTTTATGCTTATTAATTATAGCAGTAGATACAGTCATAACATCAATTAATTCCCCTGCCGCAAATAATGATATGAATCTATAAAAACTCAAGTATAATTTCGATCATAAACACGAACGCTGTCTTCTTAGATTCCACTGTGCTAAAGAAACGTAACGATAAAACCTTCCAATGCCTATTCAGTTTGCAAATGCCATCCAATTAGGAGCAGTTTGTATACAATTTGCGTCTCGGGCTGTCCAAAAGAAATTTGACACTGACGCCGCGCCACTAATTCTTCATTATAGCGAGCGCTGGAAAGAAAGGTTGGCGTTAATAGTCCCCGGGAATCCGGGAAACGATTAAATTACCACAAAAGGCGGAGACAGGCGAATGATAGCAATAAAACGGTGTACAGCACCGACACTCCAATCTCGTACTCTAGGGCTGTGGATTACATCGATTTGTTTTGCGATTATACATTTATATGTCGTTACAATATTCTCGAACAAAAATATGTAACCAACCGTTCTATTTCCAGATAATCAAAAACTGTATTTCCTTTTTTGTTCAAATAATAACGCTATCTAAATGTACATATTAACTATTAATTTACATATTAGTGAACAATACACAATATCCTACTTTGCAAAATTTTGAAACTTTTGAACAATAGCTCTTAGCAACGTCTGACCTAGACTCAAAGGTTATTACAACTCCATTTAAGTTGGTTGTCGAGCTTAAATTGTTTTATTATATACAAGATGTCAATTATATAACCACTTTATAAGGTTTAAAGGTATATTTGTATAGGATACAAAAATATGGGTATAAACGTAATGTATAAAAAACGCATTTTCACGCACGATTTCACCAGTTAAGGTTACGCCCCACTATGGAATAGATGCCTATTGCCATACACACGGCACAGATCCAGGTTCCAAGCCACTGCAAGGAATTGTAACTACAAGTTCAAATATTAAAAAATCCAGTAGTACTCGGCCCGGGCTTCTAACCCAGGACCTCTCGATTAGCAGTTGCTCTTGCAACCGGTCGGTCAACGACAGTTAACATATCACATAATATGAGATGTAAAAATAGCGAAATCAAATAATGTTTGACCATAGAAACAGGTTTGTAAGAACATTATTATTTTAATGTTTATTGTTTGACGATTTATCTTTTGTATTACCCAACAAATAGCAACATACCTACGAGTATACCAACAGTGAAATTAGAAATTTAAAAAAACAATTTATTTATTAATAAGTTTATGAATTTTCAAAAACAGCGCATCAAATGCAAAACAAACCAAGTACAAAAATTTTACATGTACGGTTTTATACGAAAATATTAATTTATCAAAGAAAAAGTCGTACAACCTTAAGAAATTGATATGGAAACGCGTTTATTTTTTAAAGGTGCTGTATCGTTGCCACTCAAATCTCGTCCATTAGCCGGCGCGCGGCACAAACTTCATTACTCTTATCATCCAATCTTCCCACTCCGCGACGATTGAAAGCTGTCTGATAACATTCCACTGGCGAATTTCGTTCTTATAATGTAAGTTACAAATATGTATAATTATAATCAGGACTGAAGTATTCTCCCTCGCCCTCATCATCATCCACTATTGAGCACGGGTCTCCTAACGAGTCTCTTAACGTCAGCCTTTCTTCAGGGCATACAATTATAAGTAAAAACAGTCTAATTTTCTACTCTCAAGGTAGCTACTGTGCCACATACCCTAACGATGACGTTAACGATAATGCCTTATAGAGAGTCGACTAAGGTGATGTAAATTGTACGATAAGGCTACCACTTAAAATTAACGCTTCAAGATGCTGGGCGTGTAAACGTAGGGGTTTTATTGCCTTTCTTAGATACATGGCTTTAATACTGGTAACACTGGTGAAATCAGTGTAATACTGGTAAGCTTAACACGAACTATTTGTCAAGCGGAACAAAGCTGGCAGTGTCGGTTCGTGGATGGGTGATGGGTATAAATAAAATATGCATGAGAGATTTCGTGCTTTGGAAAAGTTTAAAAGAATAAAATTTAATATTTTCCTGGTCAGCGAAGTGGTAAACGGTCTGCGCGTTACCTGAACTTTATTGGTTAAGGGAATAAAAAATATTTTACACTTTTTATTGTGTCTGTATATTTGTATATATTTGTGTCGAGATCTCTTCCCTCCTTGTAAGGGCCTTGAGACGATGGTATCTGAATCAATTTACAAATAATACTTAGGAATAATAAATGATTAACGAATTAATACTCATTAGTAAAGATAGTGGGTACGCCTTATACCACGTTGGTTAACGCACCAGAACTTCCGAAACCGAATATAACAAACTTTGTTGATCGGCACACACAAATATCCCGAGGCTTTGCTTAGCCAGCGTATTGCCTACGAGAAGCAGGAATACTTCCAAGGTGAAGAAATGGGTGTGCACATAAAAACCAAGCAATTACATTCTCAAGCCAACGTTAAGTGTGATTAACTACGTAATGAGTTCAGTTCGGTCTACACACATCGTTTACGACCTGAGAATTAACTCCTTAGCCGTTGCGCTGTTTGTTCCTGAAATAGTCGATCGTGAAGTTTTCTTCCTTCATTCTTTTAATTTTATTTAGGCCATTAAATTTGTAACTATCGTAGCTAGAGCTATCGTTATTTAATGTTGGTTATTTTTATGTTATAGAAAGCTGCATAATTAGGAATTATTAATTTATAAATTTAATATTAGGTAAAAATAAAAATTTTAAATTGTAAATTTAAGAAATTTAGACTTTTGGAGAGATATATATATATATATCCTATGCACTGTCATGAGGACTTTTTGCTCATAATCTACACTCCAGGCATACAGATTGGTGATAATAGAGGACAGCTTCTTGCACTGCCTACGCAGCTTCCCATCGGCGAGCACGTTATTCACCAGTGTTTATGTACACTTCGCCAAACCGTGATTTGTCGGGCACCCAGATATGGAATGAGTACTGCTCTAAGTTTCTATGATGGATAGAATCCGGCAAGTAACAAACAGAGAATTGAAGTCCATGACATAGCTCCAAATATAAGCAACCTTAAGTGGCGATAGGCAAGCCAAATCTGGCTAAGAACCGGTAACCATTGGAGTAAAACAGTACTGAAGTGCAGACCGCGGCTTGGCAAAAATACTGTAGCACGCTGCGCGATGTTAAAGATGACCACGGACTGTACCCAGATATTTTGAAAAGGCTACAACTTTGTCCATTGTTAATTAAGTATCAATGCTCTACTGATTGCTTCGTTATTCCAGTGATGGCAAGCGCGAGCGCTTGGGTTCAAACCCGGGTCGGGTACTATTGGATGTTTATAATTTAGAATTTATAGTAGTGTCTCGTAGTCTGGATCTTAACTCGGTTTATTGCAATAGGCTCACCACCTATTCTATGAAAAGTAAATGTAACTGGTGAAACGTGAGAGTATACTATACTCCTCTAACTACCCCGTCGGGGATTACAGGTGGGATGTTACATTACGTGATCAATGCTCTAAATATTTTTGGCATTGTTCACATTAAACGGTTTGATTTACTTCACTTCTGAATTTACCCGCATACGAGGTTTTCTCCTCGAAGTCCATTACGTGTGAAACTTTATATATTTTACATTACTCTATTAAATATCTCGAAGGTATTTTATACCTTAAATGTAACCCCATAATTTTGAAAATGGAATCGTAAAAACTTTTATTGTCTTCATAAACTTTAAGGATCTGTAAGGGAGATAGGTATATAAAGTGTCAAATGTTAATACCTTTTTTAAAGGTAATTTTGCGACACTCGGCGTAATAAGCTCTAAACCTTTCACTCTTGTCGGAAGCTTTGCCCAGCAGTGATAAATCTATTAATAGATCTATAATAATATATTAATAATCTATTAATAACATTGACTGAAACTAACAACCTTGTTAAAAATTGGTGGAAAATATCTTGCAAATTCCTAAAAACGTATACTAATATATACATAATATGTATGTTGTAACTGAAATGTGTCCATATGTTAATACATATACATACATACATGTTGAAGTTGGTAAAGTTTGAATGCTGTTACACAAGCAGGCAGAATGAATGCCTATTTTTGCTTCGGGCCTTCGGATATGACAGGTTCGTTAAAATTAAAACAACGCAAAGCTCAAAATTTTCGATATTAAAATTTCCAACATTTTACCAAATCATTTTTCATGTCCCTTGAAAGCCCTGAAGTTTTATTTCCATAACTGTTTAAATATATCTAAATATACTGTTCTGCATATTACATATACATATATAGGGCTGGCGTTTAGTCGAGCTAGCACTTAGATATAGTACCATTACGACATGATATTATGAAAATAAATTGTAACATAAATTTAAATTCGATTATACAAATATTTTTACATATAAAAGAAACATTTTATATGTAATAACAGCCAGCAGGCCCATTCTCATCTCATATTATATTGTGAAATATGATTTTCTCATTTAAATTTCTATTGTTTTAAAAAGGTTCAACGCTAGCACACCAGTTGACAGACTGTTTCTATTTTGATTCGCGGTCCAAATACAAGGGTTCGTTAAAAAATATTTCACTAAGATATCCAAATTGATGATTTAGATATAAAATATTTAAATTTTTAGTCATTTCTTGTAGTTTCGCATCTGTTAACAAAGAGTAAGCCAAGCATAATTTTAATAGATTGTAATCACTACGGCACATCTTTTCTACGAAGGTCTAAATTCATCATCAGCTTTTGGACGTCCACTGCTGGACATAGGCCTCCCCTGAGGGGTTTTCGCCAATAGTCTCCACGCATAATGCATACTTATCGTATTGTGGAAAATGTATATCTATTAAACCAGTACAAATAATCAAGACTTTACTTCCGGTTCAATTTCCATTCAATGGAAATGGGGCTGCTGTTATTTATATTCCATTGTCTTGTTTTTCCATTCTTTCTTTTCTTGTTTTTATAGGCCCATACAAAATAAGAGATAAGATATGAAAATTAAAGATGGGCGTATTATGAATAAAATATTATGGACATACACAGCGGGAGATTACTTAAAGAGTTGAATAATTACTGAATAATCAAAGTAACCCTCATCGATATGTACATACATTACGTCAGGTCTATTTCTCGTAGGCGTAGGCAGAGAACAAGGAATTCTACGGGTTTCTAGGGAATTGTACTCGGGTAGGGAGAGACTAAGGAGTTGTTGTTACGAAGGTTCTGGATTCTTTCGTCAACATCATTCAGCTCGTTTATTAAAGGTACTTTTCATCTATCCATCTAAAAGGCTCATAGAATCAAAAACGTCCTTTAAGTATAATGGTAAGTTTCAATGATAATGATAGTAATTTTGACTTTGAAAAAATCTTATTACTACTGTTACACATAATGTATCTGAAGATACGAGTTCGTGACATACTTATGTCAATAGAGGTGACAACTCTGTCTGAACTGAGGTAAAAGACAGGAGTTGCGGGCTACACGCCGATTGGTTATATGTATGAGGTACCTCGATGTATTTTAGGGTCCAGTCTGGACAATACAACAACATTAAAAATATCAGTATTTCTTCCTATTTTCATTACAAGATTTTATACAGAATTCAATCACATATTACCGACCGTTAATTTGACTTTCTAACAATATAAAAAACAGATTCCTGTATTTGAGAGCGAGAAATGGGAATAAAATGATGTTATGTATATAAATTAAATGCAATTTGAAATCGTACATTATAACGGCAGACTATAACCAGATGTAAGTTCTAACAATTCTATATTAGTGAGTATTATAGAGCTAACCAAAGCTACCCTTATCAAGACAGATATTTTGTTCAACGCGAAACAATAAGATAGTCAAGCCCAGTGTTCCTTTGAACAAGTATCTGTAACTCGACACAATGGGAGCGGTCGAGTGTTTAAGCAGATTTCTACCCCAATTAAGACAGGGCAATAGACTGTTAAGATAGTAAATTATTTTCTACGTGACTTCTGGGAACGAGTCGTATTGTGGCACAGCGAAGTACATTAGCGGTTTCATAATGACTATAAAATGGAACACTAACCAAAGAAAGTTTAGCTGTATCTAATATCTAGATAAAAGTTGGTATTGACAAAAGAAACGTAACACCACGCCTAATGTCCCCGAAGGGGCAGGCAGAGGTGTGTAGTACACCCCCACGTGTCATCGCGTTACGTTTCAGTCCCATGCAATTGTCCCAAGCTTGTATTGAACTATGAGATTATAAAAAAATTTGATGGCAAGTGATTTAATTTTCGTGTTAATTAGGGTTTTCGTTTTTTGTCAATGTGCCTTAATATTAACAATATATTAGACGGATAAAGTTCGTTAAACGAATAACATTAACTATGTGTGTGTTACGTTAACACAGTGTATATGTAGGACTTAATAATGTGCGTGTGTGTGTTCAAAGAAGGATAATGACGCCTTTTCTAAACTCATGAAATATATAGTATGCACATT
>DWEE01002565.1:0-11433 GCA_018245755.1 Parelbella macleannani
ATTGATAAAACAGAAGTTTTCAATCTTCTATTATTATCAGTAACCTCGGCTAGACTATGAATAGGACTCGCATATTAGTAGTCGCAAGTCGCTTAAAGTTATTATATTATACGGTTTTATACGTAGCTTACACGGTTTAACAATAAAGTTGGTTACTTTAATAATAAAACGTTTAACGGGAACAATTAAATGACAAACTTTCTCATACGAAACGTTGACGATACCGACAGCTGACTAGAGAGGATGTAATCTTTGTCTCGTGGAAGTAACCGAAACAGTTTGCGTGACTTCAGGCTTCATGAACTGACTTTCCCTTGTGCTGCTTCAATTGAAATGTCATTTACAAGTGCCAATGTATCGAAAGTATAAATTAGAGTAATGGGACATTATTGTAGGTAAATAAGATTGGATATTAAGATAGCATAAATAGTTATAACGCTATGTTGCGACAAATGTATTTATAGTTTTCTTTTTGCATATTTACCGGCCTGCTGGTTCATTAGTGTATCAGAATGCGAAGCAGAAAGGCGATTCTATGTCATATTGTAATTATTATATTAAATCGTTAAGATATCATATTATGTAAGTAACGTTGTATAGAAACTAGTTGAAATTAAATAGATTAATATTCAAATCCAACAAATATATACATACACAATAAACATGTCGCTAGTTTTACATTTACTGGTATGTACCGAATCAGGCTATGTCCGGTAGAGAAAATATGTTAGCGTGACTGAACCCTTTTCATTCGCATCTTCTAACGTTGTTTGGTTGTCGCGAAACAGCTTGTTCACCCGGACCCACGTAACAGCCTTTACATGATTATAGCGATACCGACTAACCTGTTACACAAAAGTTCTAAATAATTTCATTGGTGTACAAATTCTTGTTATTTGGACGTTGATGATGATGGGTTATAATC
Organism: Parelbella macleannani; assembly: GCA_018245755.1. Classification (NCBI taxonomy): domain Eukaryota; kingdom Metazoa; phylum Arthropoda; class Insecta; order Lepidoptera; family Hesperiidae; genus Parelbella; species Parelbella macleannani. The sequence continues at coordinate 926 of DWEE01002565.1, forward strand.
AACCTCCAAAGGTTAGAACCAAAATTATCGACATAGCCCAAAGGATTACCAAGCTGAAGTGGCAGTGAGCTGGATACATCTGTCGCAGAACCGATAGCCGCTGGAGCAGACGTGTTCTAGTGTGTAGACTGCGACTTGGCAAACGTAGTGTAGGACGCTCTCCAGCCAGGTGGAGTGACGATATACGCAAAGTGGCTGGCAGTGGTTGGATGCATAGAGCAGAAGATCGAGCTCAGTGGCGGGCCATTGGAGGGGCCTTTGTACAGCTGCAGTGGACGGTAATAGATTGATAATGAATGATGATGACAGTTGCTAATATAGGGGTTTAGGGTTTGATCCCAGTTGGTATCATTTGCAAGTCAATCCAAATTAAGACTTGTCCAATCTTGAAATCTACTCATTAAGAAATTTACATAGATTTATCAAATGCATTTGACTTAATCAGCCAAGGCACAGGAGCACGTTAATCACGAAGCAGGTGAGATTGATGACGCCTCGCTGTCTCCTATATTAATTAACTTGCTAATTAAATACCCACTTTTTTCTTGACAAAATTAAATTTCCCGTCCTCCCTCGCAAAAGATTAAGGTTGAGGATAAATTTTTATTAATATTAATAAGCGGACCTAACCTGGCTGTACATTCGACGAAAGTCGGGAATTTCAAGGCAAAATGTATATTAATCGAATATTATCAAAGGATTACATTTTTGGATTAAATAAACGCTCCGCTTCATGGTATGAATATTATAAAGGTTCGTTTTTTATTCATCTTCCTTATCTACATTAGAAAAGGTGTTTTCCATATTATTAATACTAACAAAACTAACTCTCAGCATTGCGTGTTCAGTCAAATCAAATTATAAATAGCAGAGAGCACCGAGAGCATTTTCATACATTGACTTGGCTGGCTTCGGCTACTTTTGATGGCCTCATCACCTAGTATCTAGTCCATTTTGTCGCAATAGGTAAAACTTAGTGTACCTTGGTTTCTTCTTCCATCAACTTTCGCATATTATAGATAATATTATAACAATTTATACAATATAGTGTTTAATTTCCTCTGTAACAAAGATTTATATTTTGGTAATTATCCAAAACAACCGTTACATTTAACGAGTTTTGAAATTCATAATATGTCTCCCGTAATCATCCTAAATCTTAATGTCTTCCGTAGTCATTGACTAACAAAACAAGAATGTTCATTATACTAATTATCGACCCGTTAGTCCAAGTGGCCAGCGAACCTGACTCTTAGCCGGTCGCGGGTTTGGTTGCTACTCGTGACAAAATTTTGCGTGATGTACATGAGTGTTCGTTCTGCTAAGGAGTAAATATAAAATGATGTATTATATATAGAAAAGATATGCTTACTAGTAATTTATTACATGCTATGCAGAGGGAGTGTACTGAGAAGGGGTATTTCAGGACAGAAAAGGGTCTGATGTCTATAAAGGAATCAAGTTCGTTTGTTTATCGTGGAAAGTACGGAAGTGTTGAACTTAGTAGCGTCCCATACCATCAGTCTTTTTAGCAACAAAGATTTTGTTGAAGTAGAGAAGATGTTCCGCGGTTCGTAGCTTAAACATTTCATATGGCAGAAAGTATTATACATTTATAAGAATAAATGGTACGTTTAAATGTCTCTATTTTGGATTTTAAGTAGTTCATAATCTGTCATTTTGAAAAAATACTCAAGCTGATGTACGCGAGTTTTTTTTCATTAATGCTATTTCCAAGTGATTTTTCAACACTCATGACTATACGTGTCTATATCTATAATAAAAATAACCAGGTATAAATACTTTTTTCAATAAAACAATGTATCTGACAAACGCGTAAAAAATACATGAGTTGATCCGGCGTTACGAAACGTTTAATAAATAGCAAAATATATTTTTAGCAGCCCTATGTTTGTAATAGTAGGGTCTGTAGCTAAATTCTTATCGTTAGTTTGTGTGCCGCGTCGTTTGGCACGGAGCGTAGCGATGGACATATCGGTCTCATGTTTATTCCTTCTTTCTTTCTTTTATCTTTTGTACTTTGGTAACTTTTGACGTATCGTTGGAGAAGCGATATTTAAGACATAGGTTATCGCTATTATGCAAACATCTCAAAAGTAGACAAAGTTTTTCACTTTTATCACCAACATTGCCTTCATCATCATAATTATAATTTTCATCGTTATTATCATCATCAACCTTTTGTCGTTCCACTGTAGAACATTAGTTTTCTTTCGTAATAACACAAGATAAAAGCTTCAGTTTCATCATTACGTTTATCAGTAACACGATTTTATAACGAAACACGTTCTATATTTGAACTTTTTCAATCTTTACATTGAAATTTATTCTCCTACAGCGGAACTATTAAACCGTATTTATTATTCCCGTTTCATTACAAATGTGTCGTATCTCTCACTGTTACCGATTTATTTATGCGATCCACGTGAACGTGTCGAATGGAATACCTTTAAATGTTTTACTAAGTACCGCCAATTATCCGCTTTTGTGAAATATTGTACGTACCGTTTCAATTAAATTGCTTTCCACATACAATATATCTGTTCCACTGATGTATTCGAATTTTATGTCGCAATCGCCGTTGTATGTATGTACATTCGCGTATCCGGTTTCACATTGTAATATTTACTATTATATATTTTTGTATTTTTATCTATAAATGCCGTTATTGGATTTGAAATATTTGTACGCGTGTGCGTGTATGTCTCTTGTTTTGTGAAAACTACTGCAAGTGTTCTATTAGCTTACGATAGCCTTGAAAAAGTTCATTAAATTTCATGAAACGGTTTATTCAGTACAGCGAAATAATAAATACCAAACCTTATTACACGCTCAACTCTTTTTGGATATGTGAGAGTGGAAGAATAAAATCCAAATCATATCTCGCGTGTGTACAAGAGAGGCAAGTTATATAAATTGATGATTTAGTTATTTTGTTATAAAGATATTCCCTTGCTACAATGATCAAACTAATTCTATAAGTATTAATATTGGTGTTAACAACTTAACTGATTGATATAACTCCTTTTCTTGTTAGTATGCTCGCATAATAACAATAATTATTTATGTTGAGCATTTGTAACTTCAATTTCTTATAAAAATCTTCAAATTAACGCCACCCGCACCGTACTACTGTTGAGTTAATAAGTAAAGCAAATAAAAATAGTGCGTATATCGAGTATCTCACATATTGGCTGACGGAGAATCATAAGTTTCCAAAACTAGCGTGCACATAAGTGAATGTATTATAGACGAAGCGTGGCAGGTCTGCGAAGATAAAGATATTTGACACTCGGTGCTCTCTGCCCACCCCGTAATGACATGGTGATGTGATAGTAACATAATCATAACAATAAACTTGATTACGCAATCAGGAAATGAACAAAAATTTCATATAGGACAATCATTCCGTTGTAATAAATTACAACATAAATAAAATACATAATTAGTTTTACGTTATCATTAACCCAGATTAATGAAATAATTCCAATCGCTCGTTAAATATAAATCATTGGTATTTAAGCCAAAAGCCGACCCTGCAACAACATATCTGTCTCACGTCGAGCCCCCTATAAACATTCTGAACGGCGGTATTCTAAACAGAGAGGTATATTTATATTAGTAAGGGCGCCAGCACATTGTCGATTAACGTTAAGATTTCAACTGTTTGAACTTTTATAGTTACAAGGACTTTGATTGTGTGTCGCTTCATTTATTTTCTTTGGGTGTCAACTGCTTTTTATTACGCGTATCGTCCAACAATCATTTGCTAGTAGATATAGGGTCGGTGTAATAAATCTTTCATGTTCTATTGCGAACAGTAATATTATCTAACACTAATGTGTATATTATGTGGGCACTGATCAGTCCACATTATACGTTCTGTGACATAAAAATGGTAACAGATAATATCATATTCTTTAAGAAGACATCAATCAAAATACTGAAAAATCTGGATTAAGCCAATTCAAACTATTCTAACTAGTCTGGTTATCACGGAAAATCATTCGAAAATATAGGTCCATAATTCAATCACTATAGTTTGAGAAAAACGTAACATAACATCAGGCCTATAATCGCCGAAAAGGTAGACAGAGGAAAGTATTATTATACGCAGTATATTTCGAATTTATTCGTAAATTACTTTAGAGATAAGTACTTTAAATATTATGGCGTAGCATTTGCTTATAAATCGCGCAACCGTTTCGCTGAGAAAGAAGATCCCTTGTCTCCAATGTGCTGACAACTTAGTATTGTAGCAACTGTAGACAAAACAGCAAAGCGTAAAAACACAATGAATAAAAAAATCAAGAAACGTTACGGGGCAAGTTGGTTAAATTCTATTTTATTGCGGGTAGATGTAAACATGCATTACCTTGAACATGCAACATCTACCGCTCATAGAAAAAGCTTGCAAGCAATAAAAACCAATCAAAGTAACATGAAACAAAGGGTAACATTTTCCATAGAATAAAGCTTTACAGGTAAAATAGTAACAGCATGGAATTTAAAAAAATCTCTAATCGATGTAGTTATGGAATTAAATGTAATAGCTTCATAATCAAACGTCAAATTTTTTACTTAAATTTAATGAAATGGCTAGTATTCAATTCAAGTAAAAAAAAAACGTAACATCACACCTGTAAACTCCAGGGGTAGACAGAGATGTGTAGTACACACCCACGTTTCACTAGTTAGGTTTAAGTCTCATGGAACAGGTGGTGAGCCTATTGTCATAAACCTGTCACAGATGCCGACTCCGAGACACTACTAGAAATTATCAATTAGAATAATCCAATAGCCGACCCGGGATTTGAACCTAGGACCTCCCAATCGACAGTCGCGCTTGCCACCACTTGACCAACGAGGCGGTCAAATAGTGTTTAAGTAATTGTATAATTTTATTACCATTTAAATTCCGGGGGATTTTACCTGAAAAAAGCTGGAAAGATAGATAAAGATTATTATAGAAGAGTATTTGTGAGAAAGATGGATGTTTTTTTCGAATAAATACATATAATTTTATTATCAATTGTTTTATTATTATTCCAAAACCGTTACACCGGTAGCTCATTTATTACCTATTTTTTTAAAAATATTTTCTATTTTCAAAGCCATTTGGACATCAGAAAAGCTAATCATTTATTTATATCGCATCCATTTTGCTATGCCATCCATTAAAATGTTGTTTGATATATGGATTAATTTAATGGTTTGACATTTACTAATTACACGAAACAAAAATAATAGCTAATGTACCTACATAATTATTTGACGATTTTACAAAAAAAGTTTTAACGATAATAATATCTACGATTATATGCCTGTCATAATTTCCTATTTGAATGGTAATTATTGAAAATCATTTTTATAACATATGTTTATAATATGAATTATTCGACCGGCCATTCGGCCATTATTCGTCACTGAATAAAAGGTTGAATGAAAGGAGTATAAAAAAATTATATTCGAAGTAAAACAATACATAAATACGTAAATATAGTCTTTTGTGGAACAATAACATTAGGATACAGTACAGTTTATTTTAATAAGATGGTATTAAAATAAAAGGGGAATTAAAAAAACAAGCAATATCAAATATTTAAAATGACAAAAAAATGACTTCAAAAATGTTTACAGGTTTCCTTCCTCGATCCCATTCCTGGCGAATTCCTTGTGACCGTTCAGGTTTGTTTTCCTGAAGATAATGATCTTTATAAATTTTATTTAAAATGTGGGGAGTTTTGAAAGTAGTATTTCAAAATGTTAACATTCCCGTTTTGCAGGTAGGTATATAAGTATTTTATGTACTGATTTAATATTAAAATTGTCTGCCTTCAATAATGTTAAACCTTGTTAATTTTTTGTAATGGCCACTTTATTTGCTTTAATATATACTTTTTACGAAATACATGTATATCTTCTTTTTTAAAATTTTGACAATAAAATGAAAAAAAAATCAAAACATTAATTTTCGTTACAAACAAAACATATAAAAATTAGTTCTCAATAAATAATAAAAGAAAAACACATCTACAGGTATTTAAAATTTCGATCTAAGTACAAATTTATTATGAAATTTTCTTAGAAATCCCAAAGTTATGCGTGCCCTTTACGAGCAAAAAATGTTAAGGGTAAAAAAAACACTCATGATAAACGTTGCGTCGCTTATCTTGAAAATGATTTCGATTTAATTGGCAATTAAAAAGACAAACCCGAGAAGCTGGGAATTACGTAAAACATCGGGAATAAGGTGGCATTTTAAAATAATCCAGCTAAATTCTAATCAAGCGTAAACCAGCAATCTAGCCGAGCGTTTTGGCATTAATTCCTGTTCTTTAATGAAAACGTCCAAAGTTAAGGCCATTTGCATCAGAAAGGAAAGAGCGTGGACGTACCTACCGAAAGTTGCGAATTTAAAATCAAGATTTCTCGTGTCCAACACTCGCAGCGCGGTAACCCTTTCATCAGTTCTGTTGAGAAATCAATTTGCGTTCGAAATTCATAACTTTTGCGTGTTATTTTCTCACTTTTAATATTTGGCACACGTTGTTGTTTTCTTTCTACCCCTGTATTTGACTGTAGAATTATATGTCATATTACAGCCTTACAGACTAGTGTATTTATAATAAAAGACATACCCTCTACTCAAAATTATCCACTAATCCAATGTTAGACTTGCATTAAAATGCATGAAATAATTTAGAATCTACCTAAAGTTCTGGCTAAGATCGTCTTACCACGAAAAGCCCTTTAAAAGTTTTTCATTAGTCTTGTTGCATTTACACGATATTTGCAACCTGCGATAAGGCCACAGGTATTAATTTAATATTATTATCAAGTCATCACGCCAGGTCCTGTACGGAATGGGTAGAGCGCACGAAGTACCCGATGTGTTAGAGTTCACAAAAGTGAATTCTTATGTCATCATAGAAATAGAGGAAGCGACAAAATTGTTTAATGTTTCTGTATTAACTTCGTTAATGCAACAGCGCTGAAATTTGCGTATAAAGTTACATTAGTTAGCAAAAAGTTCCTGTAAACGGCGCTCCATTCGAAATTCGCATCACCTGAGTGAAAATTCAAAAGTTTGTTTGTTAAACTACTGCTTTTTGCAGTTAATTTATGCAATGTAAATAAGCTTTAACAAGCTTTTGGGCCAAAGTAAAAAAGTTATTCGGATGGGTTGTTCATTAAATGTACTACGAGTGGGTCCATTGAAAATTTAATTAATTATTTATTCGAATACATTTCCTCTTGCTTAGCTTCAAATCCTATTATTTACAAGAGTTAAAGTTACACTTCAGAGTATTTTTTTTAGTATATTTTAAAATATAATATTCGTGTTGTATTTCTAGTTGCCTCGCTTAATTTTGAAAGATTACGGATTTTAAACAAAAAAATTTATATTCTATAGAAAACTAAATGTAGCGACTAGAAACTAGATTTATCAGCTGGAAAACTGGATTTAATTTCAAGATTATATGTACATATATAGAGAATATAACTAGAATACCACACACAATACACATTGAACCAAATGTTAATTTTATAAAATAACTTTGTTCGGATTAGAAGCCAACTGTACGCGTACATAGCATGTTGACCAAAAAACATATTTCGTAGCCGGAGGGGAGTTAATTTACCGTATAAATTTTCTATTAATAAACGGATTCGTTGCGAGAAGCGCTCTTGCCGAAATAAAATGAAAATTTATACCTTCTATAAGTCGCGAGCCAAAACAACCCCTAACGAGACGCTCGGAGACCTTTATTTTTCGCCCTCAACTTATCATTATAAATAAATACGTTCTCCCACTTGTTTATTCTTTTGACTCTTAACAGTGAATCGTGTGTACGGTTAATATGTCGCCAATATAGGCCAAAGCTAATTGTGTATCTACATTTATATCATAATTCGTAATTTATTTAGGCATAGACATCATATATACCTGTGTCAGATGTTTGCCAATAGGATCACAACCTATTCCATGGTGGGATGTAAACGTAACCGGTGAAAGATGAGAGTGTACCACTGTCCTCTGCTTACCCCTTTAGGAATTAAAGTGGGGATTGTTGATTATTGTATTAAACATAGATATATGCACGTATGTATATTTATCATATCTTAATAATTTATAAAGTATAATGATAAAACTTACTTTATTACCTTTCTATAAATTCGTCTCACAACAATTATGTCACGTGTCTCCAGGTTTAAGAAGTTGACTTTTACGACTATAAATATTTCTTTTATTTATATATCATCCCGCCGGGCCTCTTATGGGATAGACGGAGAGTACCGAGTACCAGATATCTGTACCATTACGGATCAGCCGTGCTTTTATAATTGTGAATGTGTACTGAATATAGTTTAGTGCAACAATGTAATGTTGTAATAGCCTTTACCCTTCCGACCGGAACATCAGTGCATGCTTCGCTTGACGGCTTAAATTGGTAGGCAGATCATAATATATTCCGGATACACACACAGACAGTGTTACTATAACCAGTGAATGCAATTTCATGCCCGTCTGAGCCCAAATTAGGTTTTTACAATCCATTAATATATTGGTTCATTGGCAAATGTTGAAAATGTTATTGTAAGTTCTCGTAGCTGTCTTTTACTGAGCGTATGTTATTTGTGGATTAGTCATTCGAATGTATGTAATGATTATCTGCGTATGTATCCCATTAATTTATAATCATGTGTCTTTGTGTATTTATGCATAGTTATGTGTCTATGTGTTTCCTATAATCATGTGTCTCTCTATGATTATGTATTATGTACAGTCATGTGTCTATATAAATTAATACATAGTATGTATTATTCGTAGCTGTCGATCCATCACTTTTTATAGACAAGTTTGTTTCCATTACAGTGTTTTTAGATAAATTACCTAACCATTAACGATTTAAACTGGAACAACGATGTTGAAGTCAAGTTTAATTAGACGAATGGGCTTGTTTATTTGGCCGAACTGTTTGTATCAATCTCAAGCTCCACGAGCAAGAGTAGAAAAATAAAGCTTAGCAAGCAATGATGTGAAGGTAATCTTAAGAAAAACCGAATAGACCGAATTTGGCATTTTACCGGATTTTCTTGAAAACATGTGCCGATCCAAGGTACCCTTCCCAATGAAAGCTCACATACCTTTTATGAATATTGCTATTCTAAGCCCGATGAAACACGGAATTTGTGGTGTGGGCCGAAAAAAATGGTAATACGCATTGCGATTTATTTTTTATATAATATTTTCTATAAAGACGGGTCTCCTCTCGAAAGACCTAAGAGGAGGCTCGCAGTGAGGCAGTAAAATTGTTAGGCTGACAACAACGATTTTATTTGGTGAGGGTTTGTTTTCTATTAAAAATTACATAAAAACTATGACAACGGTAAGAAAATATTAAAACAACAATAGAACAGTTCCATAATATTGTAATTCATGTAAAAACGGTGATAGAATCTTGTATCCGTAAAACTATAAAAATGGATTTTTTCTACTAAAACTCACTATTTTATCCTTCGACCAAATCCGTAAATCATCTGATAAAATTTATCCCACTCTATTAGCGATCTTATACCTCACTGAGCGAATATATTTGTAAAACGTAGTCGATACTACAAAAAATCGTGTTGAATAAGTCGAATAAGAATTTAATACCCAAGAAAATAGTCTTATTCAAATAGAACCATTAAATACGAAGAATTTCCGGAGAAAATTCGCCGCCTTTTGAAATTGAAATCTAGACAAAATTCGTCTTAGAAATACTGTTGAACTGCCGTCGATGAACTGTAGAACGATATTTTGAAATAAAATATTTGAGTAATTATAAATGTAATTCCCAGACGTAGACTGGAAATTAAATGCTGAACTATTTTCGTAAAAGAAGGTATGACGTCATCAGATGAATTTCGGTACACAAATTAATAATAGCTATATACACCCTCCATTTTACCACATCCGCCAAGAATATGATTATTTCGAATTATTTAATTACATTTTCTCGTAACTTGCCCATTAGTGTTACCCTTCTCTTTGCTTGTAATAATCTCCCTATATCAAGGTTGTCTGGAAGAGATAGTTCTTTCAGTGATAAAACCGCCTTTATTCTTTCCCTCCATTCTTGTATCAGTTGTATTGTGCATTTTCTTGTTATGTGAGACAAATACCCATGTCAACCAGCGAAAAACTTTTAATTATTGCTGATGACGATAATATACAAAATACTATTCATCGCAAAACAATCTCTTGGATATTTCTACTGTGGTATCCGGTACTCGTTCCTGAGAACATATGAATTAGTCATGTTCGAATGTATGAATTAGTTAGTTCCTTCTCTCACTACTCGCCAGCGCTCGTACAAGTCACTTAGTTATAGTGAACACTGTGGCAGATTAATTTGCACTGCTTTTTCATTATTTTATATTCTTTTTAATTCATGCTTATCCTTTTCCGGATTATCTGTCTGGCATTTTAGCCGCTT
>DWEE01002566.1:0-11432 GCA_018245755.1 Parelbella macleannani
TTTGGTACTACATATAAGTGGATACTCAAGTCCAAAAACATGGTAGCGTGTTAGTAGTACATATTAAGTATATATTTCCACGTTGTAACGTGTTACCGAGTTAACATTTACATTAATTGTATTACATATTATCAGTACAGTCGTAATTACATAATATAAAATCAAACAATAAATCTTCAAATCCAGTGTGAATTTATGCGGAAAGTGAATAGTGTGGCACATCTTTAGGGAAAGAAATGTTTGACACTCGTTACTCTCTGCTTTACCTGTTAGGGACCTGGCGTGACGATATACCCGTAACTATGTAATACTCGTATGTCAATTATATCTTAGTCACTAAAATGCTGGATAATATTACGAGTAGGTATGTTTAAAGTTACGTACATAGATATTGCTTCATAAATGTGTTGGCACTTTGCTAGCCACTAGATAAATGCTTTGGAATAATCAATAATGTTTATAAATACATTTAGCCAATTAAAGTAAGATTAAAAATATCAATTTTACGTAATGATAAACCAAAATTATGTCAAACTACATAAGACATTAATTACATTCAATAATAATTATTTTATAATTGTACAATTTCCTTTACAATATTGTTCTGCGTGCACGATACAAATTAATTTTATATTTGTTTATTTTGATTAATCTGTTTCAGTTCGCATAAGCTTTAGTAGTAACGTTTCAATTTGTGCCCGGTGCATGGCAATAGGCTCACTCCCTATTCCATAGAGGCATGTAAACATAACTGGTGCAACGTGGAAATGTACCACACTCATCTGCCGATCCCTCTGGGAAATTACTGGCGAGATATTATACTGATGTTATAATTCTCACCATCCATTTGCATTATCTGCGTGACACATTTTACTTGTGGTCCGACCCTTAATGTTAAAAATTTAATTATATAGTAAAAACAGATGAACTCACGAGCTGGGTGTTATTCGATAATTTTACTACGTCGAGTGACATTGAGACACAGTCATCGAACCTTGCGGTATCTGTAATTCGGGGGTTATCATGCACGCGCCAGATAACCCTCGACTCCTATATAACACTGTGGATCTTGAGAAGATCTTCAGTTCACTCGCAAGTGTCACACGATAAACCCACACGATTCGATTTTCAAAAATCGCACGTACACGATCATAACCCGACAAGTGTAAAAGTTGTAAATAAAATATAATCGTTGCGTGTGTATATACAACAAGATGCGTATTTTCCACGTGCTGCTGGCCGTACTGGTGACGGTACTGCTGATGGCGGCGCAGGTTGATGGCCGTCCGTCCCGAGGGATGAAGAGCCATGTCCAGAGACGCCCCTGGTGTCTACTCAAGCTATGCAGTTATTCATACAAACCTATTATGCACCAAGTGGAGAAATTACGATAGTGCAATGATGGCTGCCGACGCGCTTGCGACGAGCGATGTCCATCATATGTTTTTCCTAAATTAATCAATGAATTTTGGAGTATTTTACTCGTTCATTTGACCTATATTAGGCCGCCGCCTCACAGAAGTAATGTCTGTACTTAATAACGCAATATAAGTATTGTTCCATAGAAATGGAATTTAAAATTTAGTTATTGTTTAAAACATTACTGTTCTAGTCTTAAATTGTTTGTAAAACTTAGTTTTGTAATGTAGAATATGTAATATTTTTATTTGACAGTATCTAATATTATAGATAAATCAGTAGTCAAGTAGATATGTAAAATTAGTGAATATGGACTTCTAAGTGAATATGGACTTCAAAGTGAAATTAAGTTGTAGAGCTATTAATTATTTATTACCTTAATGTTGTTAAAATAATTAGGTAGGCGTTTTAAATAAATCAATTCTCTAATGTCATTTTGTTTTTCTTTAATGAATTCCATTTTTACCCCTACTAGAAATTAAATTAGTATTTAAAAATTTACAGATGTGTTTAAGTTCATACGTGTTGTATGATTTAAATGTTTGTAGAGTTGTTTAAAATAACGGAGAAAAATCTTAAAAAGCGCGACAAACAATGGTGCGCAATTGTATGTTATAATAAATGGAGATATATATATTACAGCAAGATATATTATGACTTATTTACAATATATTTTATACAGTAGAGGGTAACCATACACACTTAGCTATAATATATATCTCTTACTTAAAGCAGCAAAATATCTGAAAAGATATCATCACTACATAGTCCTTAAAAACAAAGTCACTTTCCGCTGTCTGTCCCTATGTATGCTTAGATCTTTAAAACTACGCAACGGAATTTGATGCGGTTTTTTTTTAAATAGATAGAGTGATTCAAGAGGATGGTTTAAGTTAATAGTACAATACGGTTTTATGTAAATTGACTGAAATATAACGGTTACAGTTGAAGAGGTCGCGCTGTTGTAAAAAATATCACCTGCTGAGAGCTTTACTCGCGTGCGCCGCGTAAGCCAACAGAGATACACTAAAGTAATGTCCGAGTAGATACTAAACAATTGTAGATCTACAAAAACACTACAAAAAAATCCGTGATAGCATGTCTCTACTTCTTATGGTTAACTCACAATAACTACTTTTATGTTAAGAATTTAATTTTAAATATTACTTTATTTTCGAGGCTGTTTTCTTCCATTCAGTATTAATCCTTATCTAAATATTTGGGTTCGTTAGCTTCGCCATTTAATATTGATTAAAATTGTCTTTTACACTATATGAATCAAATTAATGTTTTAGAAAATATCCAAAATTATACGACACCAAAAAAATATTACCTCAACAAGCCAGCGCTGACATGAAAGACCAAACAAACAAATCCGTTTATGTTTACTATGCCTCTATTTATTGTGGCGAAGTGGTGTCGAAATGCAAATGAAGTAGGTACCTATACTAAAAAATTCAAAATCCTGTAGAAAAGGAACTATACCACGCGACGAAGTCGCGGGCAAAAACTAGTAAATAATAAAAGCAAAACATATTTCGGTATAAAAAAAAACCTAACATCACGCCCGTAATCCCCGAAGGGGTAGGCAGAAGAGTATAGTACACGCCCACGTTTCAGCAGTTACGGTTACGTCTCATGGAATAGGTGGTTAGCCTATTGCTATACATAGGGCACACATCCAGACTCCTATGAATATTAGAAATTAAAATTAGAAAAATCCAATAGTACCCGACCCAGGATTTGAACCTAGGGTTTGCAGTCGCGCCTGCTACCATTCGACCATGGAGGCAGTCATACATATTTCTGTATAACAGGACATATTGCGCAGATATATTCCGCAAGAATTTATTATAGCATAACTTTGGAAAGGACTAGCAGGTTCATCAATCCCTGTATTTTGTTCAGTGAGACTTCATACGCTTTTAAGCAGGGCTTCTTAAAAATGAGTGGCGCTATCTAGAAACCTGTACAAGAGTTATTATAAAAAGTGAATGGGTCTATACACAGTTCAAGCAGTATCAAATAGCATTTGGTGAGCGTGACAGGTCATGGCAATAAATATTTTATTCCACTAAAACACTCGTGTTAAACAATGGAATGTTAAAAGGGTCGACGATGCCACATTACGAGTAGTTTCCCTTTTTGATAATTATTATTACTAATATTATACATATAGTTACGCCAGGTGCCTTTAGGGGTAAGCAGACAACAACGAGTGCACAATGTTTTTCTTCCAGACCCGAAGTACTACTTTCACATTTATCACTTCTCACACACACGCCAAATTTGAAGACTTCTAGCCGGAATGGCCTATTGCCATACAAATTTTTTAGTATATGAAAATACTTGTAATTAACTGAGAATTTACTTTCTCACTTCGTAGTCAACTATAAAGAATTGAATAATCGAGATGAACTTTTGCGATACAATTTTTAAATGTGTTCTAAATATAGTTCTCTAGATTCAGTTGTTACCAAACAAGCTTTTTTATTTTACTCTTGTTTAATTCATGTAGGTACTCGCTTTATGAGTAGGTCAAGTATTTGCATTTAGACACTTTATATGACTAGATGTATATCTCATGCATACTGTTATACATATCTCTACTTAGATATCATATCTTTAAGATCCAAATTACTGTCCTATTTATTAAACGGAACAGCAATTTGGAAAAAAGTATATTACTTTTGTATATTATATTCATTATTTTGTAAAATATATACGTACATGAGGAGTTTTTTATTATCTTAACGATGGTACCATGACTCCATGATATAACGGTTCTCAGACAACCCCTGTCTTCCAAATTATATGCAATAGAGATACGCATACTATTGTGACTATATAACTTGGACTATATTTGATAGTCTTTAACATACGGGCGGGCGAACAGACTGATCGGAGGATATTGAACGACTTTTCTACCGTTTTCCCACGGAACCATAAAAATTAGCAACTACGTGAGCATTATCACATAGAAAATCGTACGATACAAATACATGATCTCAAGATTTGGTTGTGTGTAAGCGAATATAAACTTTAACGGTATGTATTAAAGTTTAATTTTAATCGATGCAATGGTGAGTGTTTTCACATTCATACGATCGCGACGTCGTGGGTGGCTTGGGGTCAGAGGGTTTTCTTTAGAAAGATATTATTGTTTACGAGTGCAGCCGTACTTAACTGCGACGTGAGCGGATATGTCATATATGTATGTATATAAGATTTACACAAGTGTTTCCTTACTACCTAATTTATAGAAAGAATTGAAATTACATATAATAATTGTACTGATTTTATTAAAATTCAATTATTCTTATAAAGACAAGGTTTATTTTAAATGAATAAATAATCATAGAGATGATCCTCTTTGGTTTAGTTTCTTGCAACCACTAGATTTCAGTGGCTGCAAGCGTGATTGCTAAACAAAACGTCTCGGGTTCGACTCCCGGGCCGGGCCACGCATTATTGGGTTTTTAAACTTCATATTCCCAGTAATGGAATATGGATTTGTACCTGGTTTATGGAAATTGCGACCACACCGTATTCCATACTAGGATGTATAACAGGAGTGGTGAATCGCAGGAGTATACTACGCTCCTCAACTTACCACTTCGGGGAAATACAGGGGTGCTGTTATGTTAAGAATGTGGTTCCGTACTATTTCTTTGACAGTTGATTTGATATCCACAACTCTTTTTGTCGATGTCGTGATTTTTGGTGTACTTAGTTTTAAAAATACTTTAAGTAAAACAGCAAAAACATAAAATCTTAAACGAATACGAAAGTATTTTTTGGTCATCCACCCCACTTGAAAAACAATAGAGGAAAGTGACCAAATATGGGATAATACCCCTAAGATGTAAATCAGCACTTCTCTCAAACTGAAACTCACACACGCAAAAAACCGTGTTTGTTTCTATCTTTCTATCCACATCGACGCGTTCAGGTTGTACCAAGCTAATCGAGCGAGTCCTCTCGTCGCTGTCACAGTGTTTTGTTTTATCGCTGCCACATAACTTTCTAAAGTACTTATGCAAAAAGTACGTAGTTTTCGTAGAAAAAGGGCACACAAAAGTGCACAAGTTTTTATAACTTTTAGAGACAGTTTAGATGTTCTTTTGTAGGTTTTAGCTGTATTTGATTGTATTACTTTCTATTATATTTATAATAAAATCTTTCTTAAATGTACAAATATGCCGTCAGTTTGAAGTCGTTGGAAAATCCAAATATGGGCGGATTATAGTACCTTATTATGGACTATTCCATAGTTGGGTTTACAAGAGTGATCTCATAAAAACAGCAAGAAAAAAAAGGAGATAAATCAGCAAAGAACAAGAATCAAAAACAGAACGAGAAGAAATCAACAGGCAAAAAGGCAAAAAAAATATTAAGTCAGATTCAAATGATGAGGAGATCGTGTTGTTTAATACAGGCAGTGAGCCCGATGCCTTGATAGGAAATATAGCTCCAGACTCCGAAGATTCGGCTTGTATTTTTTGCGGCATGCTGTTTTCGAATGATACTCATAGGGAAACATGGATCAAGGACCTCATGTGTGGGTTCTGGGCACAATGATTGCAATGGACCACAATCCGACACCTGGATTTGTGATTTCTGCAAATAATTAGTGTTCCTTTTTATGTTATATCAAAGTTTTTAAACAGTCTCATTGAAGTTAAGGGTGATTCTTGATGATGTATTCCATATATGGAGGCGTATTCCATATTTTGATACTTTTATCATTATTTAGTTTTTTTAAACATAGTGGTACTTAAAAGTAATCAATGTAAACAAAACGTGTCACAAAATAAAGAGTAAAATACATGTAAGATTGTTAACAATTATTACAAAAAGATTTTTATTTCTAAAGTTTATGCAAATTATGCGTGAAAAACAAAACGGTATTCCATATTTGGTCATTTTCCCTCTAATTACCACTCAATCGCGCTAGGAGATCTTGATATAACTCTGAATCTAAAGCTATTAAGATAACATTCAACACAAGTTTAGATCTGCTTAGTTACTTATTATGTTGGTTAGTGAACTTAGAAACGCACAGCTAGCCTTGTGAGTGCACGTGCACTGGCCGAGTGCATGTGCCCTTAGAGTTCATAATTGGAACTTATATTTTACTGAATCAATATATTTCTCCCAGCGTACGCGCGTTGTAACTCACTTTCGCACTTACATGTTAGGTAATGTTTATATCTATCACCTACGTACGTGTTTTAGCTATCTATCAACAGTGACGAAATCATAATTGTACTCCGTTATAATGTACGGTAAATACATATAACATAATAACACAATATTTGTATTTCTTCGAATGGGTAGGCAGAGAAGTTTAGTGCTCCCATTATCCCCATTATACGTTCCATGGGTTACAGTGAGTTTATACGTACCTATAGTCAGACGACGGCCAAAAATCCGGACCCCGAGCTGCCACTCTAAATTTCAAATTAGAAAACCCAATAATTGTCCGATCCAGGGATTAAAAGTAGTGTGTTTTAATCAGCAATCGCATTTCCAATCAATAGACGAGTGGGATAGTCAAATTCTTGTTTTATTACCATTAAATTAACCTTTTTCCACTTTATTATTCCATCTCTGGAAAATGAATCTTTTCTCAGAATGACCACGCTGGTCAAGTTGGGGTTAGCGCCTTTACACGCCTTAAAATTTTTGTTTTGTTAAATCTAATCTGTGCAGGTTTCCTCAAGTTGTTTTACTTCATCATTAAGGCAAGTGGTATTTAATCTTAAAACGCAATTATCTTAAAACGCATTTTTGCAGAGATGCGAGCCACGGAATGGAATCTAGGAACCCCCAGAGTGAGAGGCTGAATTCTAAACCACTAGTCTATCCCTGCTATTATCACAGCTATTTCTATAACATAGTAAAAGATCATAAGCCTTGATCTCCTTACTTTTTAAAATTAAACTCTTTGATCATAATGCTTTAATTTAATACATAACGCTCAAATATTAGATACATTAACATTTCCATAACATAAAACATTCACAAATAACGAACAACTAACTTAAATTGGTTTATTTATGTTAAAAGTCAGAAAGGCACTAAAAGATTGAAAATATACATAGAGCTTTACAATCAGTAGAGTTTATAAACATAAGTGAGAATTTGTAATGCGAATACTTGAGAATAATAATAAACTTGTAGTAAAGTGGTCCCAACAATAAGTATCGTTACGGAATTTTAATGATTACCAATCACTGGTTTATGCCAATTAATTGTTTTTGCCGATTAATAGTCAATGTCAGTTAATAAAATCTATGCCAGTTAATAATTAGGGAAGCCAAAGATAAGATAGAAGAGATATATATCGATATGATTCTCTATCAAAAGAGGTATAGCTGCTGTTCTTAGTAGTATTATGTCATAGAAATCTCAGTTTGTCATCTTGTCTTTGGAGTTTTAATAAGGATCTGGTCGAGCTTCTTCATCTGCCGCGCAGCTAGTTCCACATCCACATCGGTCAAGAAATAAGCTTCAAAGTTCCTGAGCGACCGCAGCATAATGTAGAGTCGTTCTGCGTATTTTCTGTAATTTTTTTTTTTACCAACACGAAAAATTCTATTATATCTTTGACAGAACTTTTAATATCTGTCTAGATTAATGGTTCATTATTTATGATTATGATGGACGGTAGCGTATGCGATGCGACAAGCTGTTCTCCGTGAGGGGGCTATGGGCATTATATGGGCTATGGGTATTAGTGGTGTCGCGGAAGTGCGTGTGCGATGGAACACCGTCAGGTTTTTAGTCGGTTAGAGCCCGACATAACCCATCGTCGGTGGGTAAAATGGATCCAAAAATGGATATTAGTGGTGCAATAGCTCTTCATACCTAGTTTCAATATTCTTGTCATCTAATAGCGCTGCGAGCGAACGCAGGACGTGTCGGCGGGCGGTGGCGACGGAGGGCGGCCGGGCGCGCAGCAGCAATCGCCCGCCCTCGCCCAGAGCGCAACACACCACCAAGAGTCTAGCTGCAGCGCATCTAACGAGAGCGCTCTTGTGTCTGCAGGAGAATACCTATACTTGTTTAGCGGAGTAGGTAGAAATGAGCCTGATTTTAGCCACTCAGGGGATCTCAAAGTTTCTGATATCCTACAAACTATTAATTATATCTGTACATTGGTCATCATACTAGTATGCTAGGCAGTTTGTGCGGTTCAATACCCACCGTGAAAATGATTTACCTACAGATATGTTATAATATGTATGATTAGGATGTGTGTTCGTGTAGTTTTGTTAGTGTTGGGCCGAAATTACGGTCTCGGTTTTGGGTAGTTTCTCTAAAAATTCTGATTTCGGCAATAGTTTCGGTTTCTTCCAAAATCGACTCGGATATTTAATCATACCAAAATTGGCCCGACCGGAAGTGATACGACATTGGTGGAGAAATGTAAAATATTTTGTTTATATCTGTTATTAGTTAAGATATACTTTAATAATATCTGATATTGACATTCTTTCTGTTGACCTGATAAGGAGTTTGACTTTCCAAACATGCTACTTAATCGGACTATAAAGAATACTTCAATCGACATTATTTATATATACACTTTATTTTAATTTCGTTTTGGTTTTATACAATTTTTGATTAATTTTTTTAAATTTCTGTTGCCATCAAAACAAAAGAGGGTATGTATATTCAGTTAGTCAAAAATCTTATTTTGTATTGTCACTGATTTTTGTCAGTTCTACGTTGCACTTACGAGTACAGTACAGTCAACCCAGGCTGGACAATTACTATTAAACATGAAGAATTGTAAATTAAATGGAATAAAAATATAACGTATCTATAAATGAAACTATTAGTATATTAAAAATGTTATTGCAAAGTACCGTCAACGTAATTGCGTTACTTTCTATAATCTAAACTAAACAGTAAATAATGAAAAAATAGTTTGGTATTTGCTAGTAACTACAGTGGAACATTATGAATTTAACAAAATTGGGTTTGCAGCTACTTATTTGATTAATGCAGTGCAAAAGGCAGTGAATACGACGAATATTGTTATATACGATTGAGAATAAAAATAGCCGTTAAGGATAACCTTACAAATATTGACACGGTGGCATGTTCATTCACTTATTGTAAGGGCTCGTTTACAACGAAATGTAATGTCAGGTAAACGTGGAACTATATATAAACCATTCGCTTAGTTGGACAGACCGGTTTAGGCTATCCACCTATGTTAATGTGTAAACTTTATAACATGTATTACGTCTGCGTTACCTAGAAATAGGTAGGCAGAGGAGTGCAGCACTTCTACTTATCACTAGTTGTTTTATATGTCCCATTAATTTGAATTAATCCCATTATGAATTAATAGTGAGCCTATTGCCATACACCGGGCATAAAATAGGTACACATACACATACACACTAAAAAGCGCACGAACGCACCCGCACACGCTCACGCACACGCATACGCACGCTCGCACACACCCATATAAGTATGTGCATATGTATATGTATAATGTTTATTTACCAAATAGGTTCAGAACTGACTGATGGAGGAGTCAAAAATAACTGAAATCGGATCCCGTATATAAAGTGAATGGTGAATGTAGAAGAAGCAGGACAGGTTTGTAAGAATAGAGATATTTGGCACTCGGTGCTCTCTGCAGACCATATGAGGAACCTGACGTGAAGGTACAATAAAGAGAACTTGAAACAATGAAATATACTTGGGAGATTTTCTTTTCTTTTCCTTTTTACCCTTTTATCTTTCCACTGTTGTGATATGGGTGTTCTCATAATGTGAGGGTCAAGGCCAAAGTCTGCCACGGGGGCGAGTTGGTGACTTCAGACATCTTAAACTCGGGAAATAGTAGGGATTAATTACCCAACGCCGTGGACGCACAGCGCGGTGACAGCGTGGCTCAACTCCGCGCTGCTGACGATCTCGTCCAGCGCCACGTTAGCGGCGCGCCTTACGGGTCGGCTCAGACTGCCTGTCTTCGTCAGCAGTGTGGTTATTGCTTCGTAAAAGTCCTGTGAGTTTTTAAACTACTAAGTATAACTTCTCGGAGTATAAGCATTAACAAGATTTATCAACAGATTTTTATTTGAATTAAAAAAGTTTATTTGAACGCGAATATTTATACTTTTCTCTATTTCTCTTTGAGTTAAGCAGTTCAGCGCAAACATAATGCTTGTTTTACCCAGTAGCCTAAGCATCATTATCGGTCTCGTTACTCCCTTCCACTCCAATAACACGCCACCGAGTTTGATGATCAACTCTTCGTAACCAAGGGCTGCTGGGCAGGGCTCAGGGGCGTGTTATGAAGAAAATTATAGTTATCGTATTATTGTTCGTTAAAGGAACAAATGTGTAAAAAAAATTTCTTACTGTTCGTTAACAGATTTAACGAATATTAAGGAACATTTAAACATATCAAACATATTTCTTTAGACTACATGTTTGCGTTTATACCGGTTTCTTGGTGTAGTTAGTATTTTTCAATATTTCAGCAATAGTATTGCAGGCCAGACGTGCCACTTGCGTACGAGGTGAATCCACATGGACGGCGACCTGATAAGCAGAATGTAACTAGGTTTCAAAATTCAACTGAGATCAAACCTGACGTGTTAATAATTATTGTAAGCAAACAGGGCTTCATTTTCCTAAAATAAAGGTGACCGTAAACGTGACTACTATATCAAACGACAGAATTTTTAAACTTATAGTTTTCAGAATGTTAATCAATGTTTATTAAATTAAATATAATGCCTTTATTTCCTTAAAGGCAGAAGCATGTGGTACGCCAACTTTTCATCAGTTACGTTATTTGTTATATGTACGAGTAATAAGGGGTGAGCTTATTGATATACGAGTAGGTACCTATAGGTACTGTATAAGTTTCCGTGCTGTTTAAAATTTAACTTGAAAATAACTCACAAGTCTTTATATTAATTTACAAACATACGTTTGTTACGTCTTTATATTTATTATTGTATTTGTATAATCTAATG